>JARJDV010000103.1:0-64325 GCA_030264675.1 Anaulacaspis nigra | reverse complement strand
GTCGTTTGACAAGAGTAAGTAAATCACTCTGGCTATCAGTAGTCCAACGAGGGCGCATTAAAAATTGATCGGGGGCGCCGGGTTGCCTATCCATGGTGTGTGTGTGGCCCAATTACGAAAAAATATACGGTTTTTTTAACATTGTATGTGCACTACGGGACGCGTGCGTGAATACTCAAGTGCACTCGGGATAAATCCATTATACTCGTAATGACTCTTAACCTAGAATGATGCAATTTTGGCTACTAATGGTGACTAAAATTGCTATTGCAGTTTAGAACATATTACTAATTATAATTGCGTTGTATCGGATAAATCAGCTCACTAATTATCATAAGCTATTGTTTTCAAGTTTCCTTTATGATTAAGCTTCTTTTAAACATTAATTACTAGTGGTGACATCTATCAAGAGATATCGAAATAGTAAAGTTTTCTTATTTTCATGTTTCCTTCATGTCCTGAACCGATGAATAGGTAGAAGCGGATGAAATATCTCACAATCCTGTAATACGTTTGGTATAGGTCCTATTCAAGTTTAATGTTTTCAATTTTGTAACGAAAAAGTTATGGCTTTATCAATGCCGATAACCTTGTCTTGTTCACGAACACACACTGACGGTGGCATAGATATGGATAAACTCTAGATTAGTGCATCTGTCAGATCAGATGCTATAGGCTTTCAGTGCAAAAAGCTCCACGACTGTTTGTGGACAAAAAACAATTGAACACAAAAAACACTTCGGGGCGGCCACCACTACTCGCAACTACTTGGGACGATAGTAAGTTGTATTTTACAAACTCAATTTATTCCAAATATCTATGCTACTGTACTTTTAGATAATACACTCTATGGACACCAGAACGAGATATTGAAAAGAAATTACTGTGTACACTAGTAGATACGAGTAACGGATGGAGAACCACGTAAACAGCTTAGCCAAACCTCTAATGAAATGCAAAGACTCATACAGACTGAAGAAAAAACGACCAATAGATATCCTAGCTAAAGTTTAACAATCTGAAGAAGGTTCATACTGTGTAGGAGGTACTATTGAGGACTACTACCAACGCCAATAGAAATTGTCATTAAACTTACTTATTGAAATTGTCATTAAACTTACTTATTGTTTAATTTAAACAGATTGTAAATACATTGGTAGTGAAAAAAAAACGTATAAAGAATATAAAAGTACGGCAGCCGTTACAAAGCAAATTCTAATTTTCCCACCGTGGAGAAAACAAATGAATGTAGATGGCTGCCATCAAACAACGAGCAACGATGCTCCGTCTGCATTTACTATAGGTTTGGATGGGGGTGACAACTTTGAAACTTTTGTATAGGCAACTTTAAGAACAAGTGCTAGCCTCTTGGGAATTGTTTGGAACTAAATGATAAGATCTATGATTATGATCTAGATGTCAGCACCCTCTATTAAAATGTCTATAAACGAATTTATTTATCAACAAATTACAACATTGACTGTATTTTGCGATAAATTAGATCCATGATCGAGAATAAATAACAATTACCTGGAACATACATAATTAGTAATATTTCCTAAACTATAAAAGCTAGGGAACTATTCAAAAACTATCCTAGATAGAGACTTAGAACAACTTAAAATAATGTATATCAAATTTATAAATGAGCTCCTTATTAACCCGGCTAGTTTAATGCGTTTATTACTCTAAAAGAACAACAAATCAGATGAAACATGCATTTTCTACGTACATATATGGATTCTCGGTTACTTGTTAGTCACAAAATTTAAAGCAATCTCATCAATCAGGTCTTTTGAGTATTAAGCTGAAACAACAAAATCAGCTACATATATAATAAATGATAAAATTAAAAGAAAATGTATAGTGTAGTAGTAGTAATTAACATTACATACCTAGTCATTCAATATACCTAGTCATCCAGAAGCCTGGTCTTTACACACAATACTTTCAAAAATTTTTATTAGGTTTAATTTTTAAATAGATTTAACTAAAAACATTCTTGATGAATTTGTAGTTGTCTGTTATTTATCCTTTATCACTGATTTCTTCTATGCATTAAACACAATCCCAACATGTCTATCATGTCTATCAAGTATTCTTTGGTTATGTAGCTGTGTTTATGAAAGCAAGTTTCAAATACAAATTCCGCCTAATTATGTTACGTTTACGAATCAGCAATATAAAAAGTGTAAATCAACTTACTGGATGTAAGTTATCCGTATAATTTCTAATTATTCCATGTTGTCGCCTACAATACTCAAAATAAACTAACTCTTCTTTAGATTGCACATTATCCAAACCGGAGAAATGGGATCTTGTTACAGCAGTCTGCATAGAAAGAAAGCCTCAAGTAGCACCACAAATGAATGAATTACAAAGCCAATTTAATGATCAGTTAATACAAATAGAATTGGAGAAGAGTCATAAGTCTCCACATGAAATAAGACATGAGCATGATCAGTATGTATAACACAAAATATAAGCAAATAGTTACTAATCATATATCATTATAGAAAACAGCTAGAACTGCTAAAAACAGGTGATTTAGACGCTGACATGGGATTGAAACAAACAGCTCAAGATTTTGTTGATATGAGTTTGGATGAACTAAATAAATTTAAGCTTGGATTATTGACAACCGGTAAATTTTAAGATTATAATTATATATTAATACTGAAGTATTGTTTTCAGAAGCAGACAAGAAGAATGATTTAAAATCAATAAACAGAAAGCTTACTAATAATTTGGTATTACTTACACAGCAGAAACTTGGTGATAAAGCAAGGTATATTTTGCCACAAGATCAACGACAAGATGGTGAAACTCTAAGACAGGTAATTCCAACAATTTGACGTTCTATGTTATCTTATTAATACTTCCTACTCTAGTGTGCAGAGAGAATTATAAGGGATCAAGTTGGAAATAGTGTCTCAACACAAATTTATGGAAATGCACCCAGTGGATTCTATAAATACCGATATCCCAAGGCAAGTCAAAATTCAGCTATAGGTGCAAAAGTATTCTTCTACTTTGCGCGACACATATCTGGTGATTTAGATAAAAAAGTTAATCACAAATGGCTTGACCGCACTGAACTAGAAAAAGAGTTACCAGAAAATTATCATAAATCCATTCAACAATTTTTGATTGATGAGTAAATGTATTATTAAACTATATAATTCATTAATAGAATTTGTATATTGTTCAAGACAAAATATTGTGTTTATTTATTGCACTAAAATTCCCTGTCGTTTGTTTAACATTATGCCACATTTAAGGTCAAATATGAGATATTTCTTTCTGTAACTTAGATTCTCATTGTACATTCCAAATGTAACATGTTATTAAAAATGGGGACTCCCTTGAAGCCACTAAAGCTACTTCTAAGCCCCAAATTATCACCCATGCCCACATTGAGGACCCCAACATACTCTCGAACACTTTCAGTGTCTCCAATACCTCTAATATCACCGTTTGAGTAAGTAGAACAGACATTAATTAATGCTTGCTGCTTTGATGTTTGTAATTTAGATTAAAGAAAAGATTTGAGTATAATGTGAAAATCACACCGCGAAAAGCAACTACGAAGACCGAAATCAAATTCAATTTAAAAGCGTGTTCGCCCATTAAGAAGAACAGGAAGCGTTTGCTGCTTGTGACAAGCCCGGTGAAAAATATTCTGCTCAAGGAAGGTTTAGTATCACAAACAAAGTTAAATATTTTAGGTCGTGGAAGTTTCGGCACTGTTGTCAGAGGATCATTCAAAGGTAAATCACACAACACATTAATAATTTGATCCTATAGACGTGTTTGTTTAGGGCAAAATGTTGCATTGAAAATTACGAAGACCAAAGGATCCATAAACGAAATTAATGCGCTACCATTGAACCACGAAAACGTAGTGAGAACCTTGGATGTAATCGTCAAGAATGAATTACATGCAATCGTTATTATGGAATATCTGCCACACGCTCAACAATTGCTATCGCTTATCAACAATGAAGAGTTTGATTTGGATTTACAACTTAGTATCAAATACACCATAGACATCACGCTGGCGTTGAGTTATTGTCATGGCAAGCAAGTCTTACACTTGGATATTAAACCAACTAATGTGCTGGTCACAAACAACTTGTGCAAGATATGCGATTTTGGAAATTCACGTATTATCAATAAATCCGAATGCAAATATGAGGTTTTCACAACCCTCCTCTAGCGTTCGCATAGTAATAATATAAATTTCGTTTAAGGGTACAGCTCACTATGCCGCCCCGGAGATACTGAGCGGGAATGCGGCAACTTTTGCGAGCGATATTTATTCGTTGGGTGTCGTTATGTGGCAGCTGCGCTCAAGGGAGAATCCGTACGTCGATCTGGACTGCCGAGATCAAATCATTTATAACGTGAGTGAACGATTCCTATTCAAGACTTGTTGTACTCGAATTAATTCTGCTCGTTGCATGCCCCTCAATACATGCGCTGACATTAATTGGAAGCGCACTTTCCTAACGAGTAAATTAACCAGTCATCCATCGCTGAACGGTTTAATGATATGCACAAACATGCATAGGTCGTTAAGCATGAACTGCGGCCGCATGCAACGCTTGGATGCGATGTCGACGATGATTTCGCCAAGTTGTATCGTTTGTGTTGGCAAACTGAAGAGTCCTCCAGACCGCCGCTGACTGCAATTCGATCCGCGCTGCTCAGGATGCAATTGCTATAAGGCTCGCAGCATTTTATCTTACCATATAACTTATTGTCTTGTATATCTATATTTTATATTTAACATACCGTATCTTAAAATATAATTCAATCGATCCATAGCCTTTGATCTTGATAAGCCATTTCCTTTCTCTCGTACATTCAAAGTGCGCTCTGATTGCTCACACTTTATGTGATCTCTCTCAATGTTTGTTTGAAAGTGGCATTGTCAAATAATAGCCATTTCATTATGCAAACGGATAGCTGCAAGATATAAATTCGCCTAATTCGCCGGCATTATCTATTCATTATTCATCATTCACGATTCGCACCATTCTATCATCTTGTCTGAGCGAGAACAAGTTCGCGGCGAATTGAAAACGTGCCATTTCAACGCAGCCGGAGCGCTAACAAGGCTTCAAGGCATCTTTCCACTGTCTGTGTTTACATTTTCTGCGCCACCCCTAATCTGCGCTCACCAACTCACTTGTCGCGAGCAGTGAGGGATGCGCGCGTCCGCCGAGTTATGGAGTTTACCCTCTAGTTATACAGCAATTAACATATCATTTGAGTATTTCTATGGTGTTATTTACAGTTGGCAGGCTTCCAATTGAAGCTGGCATAATGGCTCTTGATTGGGGGTGCGATTCGCTTCTTCAAGCGACAAACACGTTAACAATCCAAACGTACAAGATTTATTTCACATTATACCAAGTGTCATATCAACCAACATGCAAATGCCGATGGAATTGAATTTGCCACACACTCTGTATGCAGCGAGAGTGGATATACATGTCTGATGTGTTTTCAATGCGTTTGATGCGTTTACACGTTGATGTTGCATTTGAATTCGTCGCAATTGAACGTAATTGCCGACTAAATTACGGAAGTTTTATTTATGCCAGTTGCGAATGCTTCGCTCTTTGCGTTTGACTTGTTTGCGGTTTCTCGCCATTCAAAATCAGCAAGCAACCGTGTGATGGATGCCTCTGTATTTCAGCGCGCAGCGCTCAGGCATTCAAAACGATAATTCCACCACTCGACGGAGGATCTCGCTCTGCAATTTGCCACTGCTTTTTATTATTTCGTTTTGTCTACCGCAATTTTCCGTTTCGATTACCGTCATTTACAAAAGCCGAGCGTAACATTGCATGCAATTTTTACTCGTTTGCTTTTCAATATATGTATATTCAGCAAGTGCTTAATTAGTGCGCTATTCAGCATTTAGTATTTTCCCGCTTTCCTAATTAAGCAACAATTTCGCGATTCCGAATAAATAATACCCAAGCCGATGCGGCGGTATTCGGTGGTGAAAATCAATACAACTGTTTGAACTCAACGTTTTTCTTGGTCCAACTAGATTTTTGTAGCGAACGCATAATGGTCCTTGGAAAATAATAAAACTCTTCTCTTCAGGGGGGCCATTACGTCCAAATGCACACGCACTGGCCGCGCGTTCCTTATTATATCGGCCTCGTGTGCCGCCTCTTGACTTCTTCAATTCGCCGCAATTGTCCGATCGAGTACGCGACACCCTTATCCTCCTCACGGTGCACCCTTCCGATCACAATTTATCTCTTCATACGTACACGTATTTTTTCGCAATTTTCTAGCACCGCATGCGGCCGCATCATTCCACTCTACTTCGCATTGTAATGGGCGCGTTTTGCTCCTTGCATCGCAGCTGGATTTTAATTGCATTTACGCTAAATCAGACAAACAACTTTATGTGCGCGCATGAGTTTTATAGAAAAATCCCATCCTAACGAGGTGCGGTTGCAGCGCGACGACTCTTGTTCGCTCCGGTTTCTTTCTCGGTCGACTCAATAAAATTTCCGGCTTGCAACAAAACAAAATGGAGTAAAAAGAATGCGCTGAATATGTTGGGATGCGAACACAACCCGCACTTAAAATCGTCCGTTACGTTTAAGTAAACTTTGCTCGCGGTTATTCATTCGTGAATCGTTTTTTATCTGCTCTCGCCCGCATTCATCGCGGTGAAAAGGAAAATGGCAAAATGCGCTGCAATTTAAAAACTTGGCTACCGTAGTTGCTCCACTTGTGATTTTAATGATGTTGCACGTTGATTTCGCCCCCAAAAAAACTCATAAATGTTTGTAAATATTTCATCCGCAATATTTTTACGTTGCAATTGCAAATTAAAAATCCCCAACTATTCCGTGTGTATTAATTATTATTCCAGTCAATTACCACTTCATACACAACGTGTGTGCGTGCATTGAATGTCATTCAAAACATCCCCCTTAAGCTCTTGATTCGGACGTGTGCCTGAAATCACTTAGGTCACTATTTATCCCCGGCATGGCAAAATAATCGCAACAAATGTGCTTGTTACTCGACTATTATATAAATAGTGAATAACGTTCAATGAGGGGTGCGGTTTGTTATTCTATAATTACAGAGCCAAAGGGGATGAATCTCGCGTATGTTATGCGCATTACTCCGAAGTAACCAATTGCTTAGTGCTAGTAGCAAGCTAATTATGCGATTATTTCCAAAGTATTCGACCACACAATGTACCCACCCCTGTACTAACACCCATCAAAATTACAAACTAGCCTAATCAAAACCCTTAGCAATTATTTCATATACTGCCATAGAATAACGCTCAAATTACTAATATTTCTTACTCCCACTGTTTATCGATTTATGGGGTTGCAGCAGTTTTGGGGTTTGCAAAGTTGAAATTGCTATGTAAGTAAATAATAAACGACAACGTTGAATTGTCATGCAAATTGAAAGCGGAATAAATCTGTATGATAATGTCTGTTGAAATATCAAACGACGACGTCAAGTTGAAGGTGCTTTTCCGCGTCAAAAAGGGCAAACTTGTTGAATAATAAATATGCCTCATATAACAACGAGTTAAATACGGAAAAAGTATTATTATAACGCTAAAATTTCTATGTATTTGTTATGCTAACAGTCGATTATAGATGATATCCAAAGCACGACTACACAGAGTTGCTTAGCTTAAACGATAAATAACTAATGCATCTCCACAACAAGACAACAACAACACGAAATTACAATTATTGCAATTCTCTACACTTTAAATTAATCAATTTGTACATATTTTACATTATCGCCTCTTCTTTCGCCGCCCGCAATTGTTTATAATTGACAGCCATGAACATAGGTGACATTATGGAAAATGGCAGCCGCCGCCGACGAGAGAAACGTGCATGGACTTTGCGTACCATAACGAGGCAGTCCTGTCTGCGGGCAGCAGGGTGCAACGTCTTGACGTAGTGCGCCAGTTGTAAGCAATTCTTTTTCGACAGACGCCTGATGTCGTAATTGCTCAAGTCGAAGTTGATTTTGCCGCTTCCATTTAGTTCTTTAAACAATACGCAAATCAAAATTATACCAATCATGCATGCACAATTATACCTTCGATTCTGATACCAGGTTTTCACCTGTGTCTCTGACAAATTAAGCGCATCGGCTACATCGCTGCGATCCGCAACGGATAAGTACTTTTGGCATCGAAATTTCCGCTCCAGATAAGCGAGCTGTGCGTGCGTAAACGCCGTACGTCGACGGCGCGGCTTTCGGCTCTTCGTCGTTGGATCCACGCCGGCCGCCTCCGACCCGCCTCCGCTGCATTCGCCGCCACCAACGACGGCATAGTAGCGTTCGCCCTCCGTTTCGGAGCAGCCGTCCACATCGGCGTCCTGCTCACCTTCATCCGCTGCAAATCGAATTACATTCAAATGACACCCAGCATGCGATCAGCAATTAGTGCAATAATTAAAAAGCTAGCCAAACAATTCAAACTAATGAAACAAAGAAACAAACGCTTTTGTTTAATACGACTGCTTTTGTTATCCGTCGCAACGCACTTAGACGTAGAAACTTGTGGCTTAATTAATGCCGGCAGCAACGTCTGCCCACTTCACGTCTCGTATTTTACTTCCACCATTCCGCTCAAGAGTTAAGTGCTTTTTCATTCTTTACCGGGGTGCAAGACTGCGATTATCCACCAAAGAACACCTACGCGCGCACGCTGTTTTGTTTGCAACACGAACAATACCGCAGCATGCTGAAGTTTTACGCTAAAAACGATTGCAATTCATTCAAACAAACCGCCTTGGGCACGTTCGTGCATAATTCTTTCTCGAGTATTCCTCTCGCGTCTTGTTAAAATTCAGCATGCAATAATTTAATTTTTATTTACAAATTGCATATATGCTACGTGTGTTGCCTATATTCTAATGAAATAATTTATGTATATTTTAAAATACCTTCGTGATTGTTATTCGAAGATGTCAAAACATCTCCGAGTAGATCTCGGATTAAAAAGGATTTATGTGTATCCTGCATGACGTCCTTCAATGTACTGTTATTATCCTTATCGAAACTATTGAAGTTGTTATAATTTGTCATTATACTTTTAAATCATTTAATGAGCTTTTATACACAAACGACGCGCAAATTTTTTGAAGAATAAACACTGTGACACCGTGTAAATATGATGGTAAACAAGGGCGCAATGATAAACGCTGCCGTCGCCAACCGCCTCCGACGATGTTTTGCGAATATGCGGCGGATAAAGATAAACTGGGCATAATAAATCTGCATGCATCGCATTGCTGAAGACCGCGTGGTTCGTACGCCCCCCACGAGAGCGCTTAGTAGCTCAAACGGGCGCGCTGTGGTCGTTGATACTACCACCACGCGCCATTGATATCGCAATAAACGCGGCGCGCAGGAAAACGCGGAAAACTCTGGGTAATATACGCATCCGCAAGCGGGTATACGTCCGACCAATCCGGTCGTACATTCGAAAACTCCACCCCCGCACGCTCACTACTGCCGTCGCGACGCTTCAACCCTTCGCATCCCTTTACCATTCCTCATCGCTTCGTGCGTCTTCCGGCGGCATCAACACGTCATTAAATCCACATTATTTAAACAATCACAACAACTACGTTCTCAATTAATCAAAGTGTTAAATAATTACGTTATTCACTGGCATCCAACAGGTGTAACTGTCACGTAATTTTTGGCAAGTGAAATAACTTGTGCTATAAGTATAAATATATATTGTTCTTAATGAGTGTGAGAGAAAAAATGTATGTGAAATGCTATTCAAACATAGATCAGCAGCATAAATAAACTGTTTCAGCATTTGCGTCCTAATGGTAAGTGAACGAGTGAGTGAGTGAGTTTGTTTCTCAATGCATATTTATGCACGTTATGTCATCGCCGGACTTGAAAAATTCATTTGACTCTCTCTTTTCCCTAATCAAATTTTCCTCAATATATCGGCCAACCACTTAATTACTAAATGATTAACATTCGTTAAGTGTGCGTTGGAAGTTCAGAAATATTTTTGTAGGCGTTTGAAATTTGCACAAGGAAGGAAAAAATCATTCACATGCGCTGACAACTTCTTAAGCAATCGTTTCATCAACCATTTAAAGCAGTACGCTTGTAGGTGTTGAACATTTTTCGCAATGGCCCTAATATAAATCAAATCAGATGCCGATCGTTTATGTAATCAATCACATAAGCAGCATGAATATACATGATGTGGTTGAGCGTTGAGCTTGAGTTGCTTTATATCACATGTTTTTGTTTTGATTTGCGCACAATTATACCGAGAAACGTTCTCGAATAAAACAAATTCAAGTTGCAGGTGTTTCACTTGAGAATATCTCAGAGTTGACGTCACCACCGAAGGCAATGACATGCACTGCTGTGACTGAATTTAACGATGTGCGTTATTATTATTATTACTCCTTCGTGCATACAACTCGGCGGCCCGAATTGTTTTCCCTGGAGGCCTAATCAAGGAAGTATGAGCAACTTTGCGCGCACCTACGTCATGCATCGACGTCAGAACATGATCCAATAATGGATTGAATTCTGATCAAATTCACACGATAAACGAAATCGAACAAAGAAAATGATTTCATGACTTAAGTCATTATTACTTGCAGTAATTAAATGAGAATGAGGAATAGAAAATAGACTGATACCACTCGTGAGATAGTCCATGATGAGCTTGACAAAACAACAGGAAACGTCAAACATTTGAATCATTTTTATGTCTAAACGTGATGATTTAGTTTTATAAATAATTTTCCACGAAATTGAACTACAAATAAATTATTACCCCGTTAAGAATTAATTTACAATTAAAACCCGATAACCAACTGACGTATGTGGAAGTTGCAGGATTTTTAAATACCCAATTAAAAATATTTCTCAATTCGCAATTAATTCGTTTGATGACGTTTCGATGTTTTCTATCGGAGATTTTTGATTCAACTGCGCCATAACGCGGACTCACTCATCATCATCAACAGCAATAGTGATAGCCATGAACTTAGCAAGTATTAAAGCATCACTAAATAATTATAAACGTGAGTCACGAGCGCGTGGAAGCGGCTTGCAACAATCGAATTTTATTAGTGCATTAACTGCCGTTTTCATACAATAATTCATTTCAGTTTTGCACAATCGCATCATGCTATTGAACTGCGTCGTAAAATTTTGTTGCATAAATTACCTCTACACATGATACTAAATGTCATAGAAAAATCCACGAATGAGTAACTGTTAATCAGATTATGTTTATGCCTTCACAATGTCGAATGACCTTTAAATCGTAAATGTTCCAGAATGAATTCCGCTTCAAGAAAAAAAAAGAATTTTGATAATTCCAATATCCGGAAGTGTTTATTTACCTACTTCCTAGGTAATTTTCAATCATTTTTATCGCCGCCCCCGGTGATTATGCGCGAATCAATCAATGCGGTGAAAAATGTGCTGATTAATTGTGAAACCGCAGATTATAATAAATCGAGTGCGTCGAAGGAAATCGCCTTGTGTTGTCCATAAATGGATCGCGAAAAACCATAAAAGTGCTTTACAGACTTGACGTATCGTAATTCTTTCTTCGTCGGCGCAAGAACACGGAAATATCACACGCAGTATGACATTTTGTATAAAAGTGTTGTTGGCTTATAAATATTGAACTTATAAACAACGCCACGAGTTATTATTACGCTAAACGACATCAACAAATAATTAATTGTTTTTCACACTCAAGGAAAAACACAAATGCAATTTTCATGTTTCGCATATAATTTATAGAAATTCGTAGGTATATAGTTTGTATTCCAATCGAATGTAAATTAAAATAAATAATAAACATTTTGTTTTTATATGCATGTGATATTTTACTAATTGGGCTTCTCTTAATGTCATAACGCTATTATTTTCCTAGGTTAAGAGGTATAATTACTCAATAAGGCGGTGTCAAGGTGTTGTTATGGTCATCTACTCTCCGCCATTCGTATTTCGTTTGATGAATGATTGAATAGTTTTACTTTGTGGTTAGAGAGCAAGGTTTTTAATTTTTTTTCCAATGTTGAAATTAATAATACACTCGAGTAGCAAATCAATTTAATTAATTTTTTAATTGAAAATTATTTGTTGCAAGCGTTAAAAAATTATTTGTCGTCATTTATCAATTATTAATTAAGCTGTATGTTTCGCACAACGATGTCAATCAATCAAAATTTTCGAAAGAAAAAAAAAAGATTACGAAAACGAAACGAAATCCGATGAAGCAATAATGTGGTAAAAACTAATTTAAAACGAGACGCGTAACTAATTTTAATTACGCATTAATACCAATTAGGAATATGTGTTACTCTTTTAACCAGGTCCTCCCAAAGTGTGAACAATAGTGTTTGTTAGTCATTAATCATCCAACAACATTTTCGGCGTTTTCCTTTAAGCCGAAGCAACAATCGCATTAAAAAGCCACACATTTTACATTGAATGTTTATGGTGACAGTTAGTCTCTGCGAGTTGATGATTTATGTTTACAAATACATGTAAATAATTATTCATAACGAGTGTTTCGAATAATAAAAAACCCATTTGAGGGTACTCACATTAAAAATAGTGTTGTGTAACATCCTGGTGGAAACTGCAATAGAAAATTACATTAACAAAAGAAGAAATGAAGTAATATTTTTTTATGGAGTATTAATAGTGGTTCATAATCTTTGATGTCACTTTGTATATTCAAATAACACACATAGTAGATATGTGCTTGACGTTTGGTGGCAGAACCATAAGCGCGCGAGTATTATGCGCAAAATGACCGTCAACCAGTTCTCCAGAGTTAGTTTCCATCCAACTCACTCACTTGCTTTTGCCTACCGCTAGCTAAACCATCTGACACAATACGTTATTATTAATTTCACTTCTCAATTATATGATGAATACGAAACGAACACAAGCACAATTCATAATTCGAATCCGACTCGATTTGTTATAACAAAATTACAAGCGTTGTCGCTGTAAGTGTGAAACAGGTGTTAAAAGTGTTCGGCTATTGTTAAACGCAATTAATCAATCAGAAAAACGTTCATGCTTTTCACGCGCACGTCTAAATAAAGTGAAATTCATTTTTTTGGAATATGGAATCTGATACACGAAGGTAAGACACGATACTTGATAAATAATTTAATATTAATATGTGATTAAGACATTAAAAATTTAAATTTATTTTATTCATTATCGTTAAATTTATAGAAAAACAAATATTAGTAAATATTAAGAAAGGAAGAATAAATGTTTAGCTATCAATCAAAGAGACGGCTTTATCACAGCGGGCGCCTAATGAATATTAATGAGTCATTACTGTATGCATGCTCAGTCAATCACTGATCAATGCTGCAAATTAATAGTAATATAAATCAATCGATAATAATTTCATCATTTATATGTTTTCCATGTTTTTTACACTTGAACTTTTTGAAAATTGCTCATCGTTTGTTATTGACAGCGACCATAAACCATGTCCCGAAAGAGAATTGTGACCGCAAGATCAAGATCATTGCATTTAAAATGTTAATCATTTCTAAAAATAGCTGCATTTTTGGACATATTTTTAACGTCCAAAAATAGCATATTTACTACCAATTAATTAAAAAGTTTTAATTATGAAAATAGATCAACCTCTCGGTCATGAATTGCCATAAAAAAAGAAAATGTGTATTTGAGTAGTTTAATCGAGCATTCGAATATAAATTGATTAATTAAGCAACAAATCATTTCGTCTCTGGCCTTTACAAATTCAACGCTAAAAGCCTATCTATCTATCGTCTATGAGTCAATAATACGAGTTAATTCAATCAAGACGATTAGGAAAGAGAAACGACTAAGCATATAACATGCGTGATTATACGAGTATTAAGACTTTGAATGTCATCAGGCGTTTATCCAGCGAGGAGATATCCATGCACGTTTATGGCCATCGATTATAAATATTGTTATTTATGGCTATAATTAGCTTTATTAATTTAATCCGTTTAGAAACACATGTCCGACGACTGTGTGTGCATTCCACTTAATCAAATCGCAACGATTCGTTATATTATTCCAACTATTTTTCGTTTTGCACACTTTCAAGCGCAAACGAGTTTTTCTAATTGCTTATCACACACTGCATTATTTATTATGTTGTATAATTTATGCACCAATTCTAGTTTAAGCGGTATATTTCTTTGTTTCAATTGCAACAATTATTTAAAACGTGATACCTTGATCATTGTACTAAATCAGAGTAACACTATTAATTAAATAAATAGGTATTTAATATTTTAAGTAGAATAGATTTTAATTGTTGAAAACCGGAAATCTTCTGAGGTGATTATGATCTCTTATAATTCAAATACTATCAACTTGCCTATCTATCAGGCTATTTCTAGGGCTTCAATAAATAGATAAGATTGTATTTTATTTGGGAGAACTCAATAGTTATATTTGTTTGAAATTGCCATTAATTACTGAGACTGGTCGCTAGTCGAAAATGAAGTTAAATCAATATTTACAATTGTTATAACTAAAGAATTTAAGGCACGTTTTGACCCTTATATACTTATTTCTAGTTAGATATAAAATATAGATTTCTGTTATTGTAAAAAATTGGGTTACCTCTAAGAGTTATAATTTGTTTAACATCAAATTTGTACCAAAATAATCTGTGTTAAACGCATAACTCAAATATTATCAAAAATTTGAACATTTACACAATACATAATATCAAAAGTGCTGTTAAAGTTTGTATATCAATGAAACCATATGCAGTAAATAGCAAAACCTAGACTTTAATGTTGAATAGCTGCTAAACTAATATAGATATTGAACTTTTCTTTTCACAATAATACGTAGCAACTAATAGATTAGTATTTTGTTGAAAATCCAAAATATTGTAAACAATTCAGTTAGAAATTAGACCACTATTCGACGCCATAACTGAAAAGTTTTAGGCCTTTGTAATAAAATGTTTACTAACTATTCATTATCACGCTTGAGTAAAAAATTAAGCAATTCCAATAAATGCTTTAACGATTTAAAATCAAAGTGAACATTTGCTCAGACCATTGGAAAAACGCATAATAATGAAAGGCGTATTTTCATTAGAATTGCATGAGCTACGCAGTTGTTACGAATGCAATAGAATTGCAAGAATGTTTTATTTTTCGCCGCAGCATTGCGTCGCAATGGGTGGCTATCTGAACTACGCGCTGCTATAATGTGGATGATCTCATCGCGCTGAAAAAAGAAAAATAGACGCATATTCGTACATGCAGATAAACCGTATGTGTAAACGAACAGAACGAATTGGCAATCCGTTCAATATTTTTTTGTTCACCGGCCGTTCTTTTTTTGTATTTATTTTCGACCGTGTTCTAATTGCCCGCATCAAGCAATTTCACACCGCTGAATTACTTTGTCATTTTGCGCATCATATGCTTAACTAGTTAGGATTATATATAGATAAAAGTATTTTTAGTAGCCAATTAAACTGTTTACCTATTTTCCCGTTCAAATAATAACGACAATAATTAAATAATTTAACGATCATCCTAGTTAATTACTATGATATTTTGTACATGTTTGTTTTCAACCAGGTATTTTTTAATTTGAATTATGATACCAAACAAATATAATTGAATAGAACAGTGGTTCTCAAATGTACAATTCAGAGGGCAATTATGAAAATATGAAAAGCCATAGGCGGGATACTAATATTATATTGGCAGCAATAATATACAATAATGCCTGAAGAGGCGGCGAAAGCACGTAATGGCATTTGGGTGATACTGGTCGCTCGAGAGGCATTCGAGGAGCAGCATAAATAATGTCGCTAGAGGAATATTCGTATGAGGGACAATAAAAGCCAAGAATTAACTTGGGGGCGGCAACAATAACATATTCTCTTGTTTATCAATAATAACTGCGGATTTCTAATAATCGCCTGGTTGTTAATTTATTGCGTACTAAAAATTAAACATCTTCAGCAAAATCGCGTCCTAAAAATTAATCATCCTCAGCAAACTTGGGGGCGGCGAAAATAACAAATACTCTGCTTTATCAATAATAACCGGGGGTTTCTAATACTCCCCACGTTGTTAATTTATATTTATATTCCTGCAAATTAATCATCATCAGCAAAATTACGAATGATGCGCAATTTATTATTGTTTATTTTTAGTTATTCAGTTAATTTAAAATTCATAATTATAGAAAAGTGTAAAATTTTTAAAGAGATTGGAACCACTGTATTAGAAGTTGTGTTTTCTCTGAAATATTGTTAATTAATAAAAACCCCAAATTTATAATTTTCAAATATTTTTAAAAACACCTAACGTTACACTAAAAAAAGTTGGGAACCACTGGATTAGAAGAGTCGTCTTATTACTATGACTTTTTCTGGAATTAAACCGTAAAACTAAATTAAGTATGCAATTGGAATTTATTTGTTTATACGTTGCACTTTAGTTTATGAGTGCGCGCGCAAGTCTAGGACTTAATCAAGACGACTCAAAGTCATGTGAATTAATTCCAATTTGTATTCGCATGCAAATAAAGATCGCATTAAACATGTCAATAAATAATTGTTGAAAATATTCAAACAAAGTTGCCATTTGTTAATAATGAAAACTGATGAAATATTGCTTTATAAATATTAATCAAAACTACAATAGAACCAAACAAATATAATAATTATTTATTGTGTTATTCTTTAATCTACGCATTACGCATCATTCCTTTGTTTGTCGCTTTTGTTGTTTAACAAAACGCATTTGTTTCATTAATTTATCGCACCAATGGAATTGAATTTGTTTATTTTTTGTTATTCGTGTCATAAAAAATGACGACATATTATTTATAGCAAGTTCAAATACGTCCCGAAAATTAATCATCCACAGGAAAGCGACAAACGATGCGCAATTTATTTAGTTTGTTTAGCTTTTATTATTCGCTTAATTTAAAATTCTTAATTTCATTTACACAGTAAATTGCTTGCTGCTCTTCTGCTATGTACAGTTGACTTGTTTTTTGTTTTCATTTCGTCGTTAAAGTGACATTAATGTCGTCATTAAAGCGACGCTAATTGAATTAGCGTTAGAATACGCGTACACATTGCTAGAAATCAAAGTTTCGCGCACCATGCGTTTTATAGGCCAAGTATGTGTATCTGTATGTCGTGTTAGTATTATTATAAATTTCGTCATACGTGTTCGCTCATTTTATTGCCAATTTTAGTGCAAACTTTATGATGGTAGAATCGTTTGGCCTTTACGTAAATTGACATATTTGTTCGTACACAGTAAGTGGATCATCGCACATTTACTTTCAACTTTTTGCTATAAAGCAAATTATGGTAAAAACCTTTCAACTCGATAAACTCGCAATTCGTATGAATTAATAGCTACCTTGGATATTAAAAAAAAAAATTTAAAAAAGTATAGGAAAACGGGCCAAGTGCTTATAAAATAATAGAAACCGCAAGATCTGACATGTAACAAACTACTAGGGGTTGATATCGATAATATCTTCAAGGATTTACTTAGGGAATTAATTAAATCCACGAGTTATAGTATTTAATTCATAAGTACCACAAATAACGAAATAACCAAATTTCAACACTAGTTCTGGTACTAATTTTAGTTAAATTCAAAATTGTAATGGAATACCTCATTGTTACTTCATTTCGATTATTAGTTACTCAATTTTGTTATTCTGTCAACTTCAATACGAAACAAGATTTTTGAAAGCGGTAAAAAGCAGCATATATCTCCTTTGGGTGTTGGTAAAATGAATATGATCTAACTATAGAAAAATCAGAAAGATTTTTCTATCTTTGCCTTACATTTTTATGTCTTTGGTACATCTTCCACCTTCAAGAACAATTTCTCAATCTTAGGACAAAAAACTCACAAAACTATATTCCAGCTTTGAAGGATAACTTATCCTGGCAATTCCTCGGTCCCTGTCTACGTTAGCCATCTTTAGGGATGTTCCCTGCTCCAAATCACGTAAAGGTACAGGTTGAGCTTTCTCTTTCATTAACGTTAATTCCTACCCTCTCTCGTTCTTCTAAGACCATAGCATGTATAGGCATAAATAGTTATATTATAATGTTATTTCATAAAAGGTTTCAGGCATTTTATAATAAACCTGAGTGCACTAGCCCCGAATTGGATACAAATGCTACAATTGTGTTTCGTTGACAAATTGTTTAATTACTCCAAATATTTTTTTATTTAATGCACACTAATTTACGTATTCGCTGATATCAAAATATCGTAAATTATTATGAAATAAATTGTGAGCGGAAAATCAATTAATGACAAATTCGTGTAAACTTTCCACAATCCTCTTTATGGTAAAAACCTCTCATCTCGATATAACCACAATTCAAATTAATTTAATAAATAACTTCGATATTTTCAATTCTCAAATGAAATAAATTAAACTCTCGTTATAAATAGCTAAATTAACATTCAAAAACGTGGCTTCACTCTTTTGGCAAATCAACAATTAAAAAACTTAATTTGTGTATTAATTAGTGCAAGGCTATTGGATATTTGTTGGTATTCACCAAGGTTGAATTATAATTTGCACATGATTTAACGTAGCATTAAAAATGATTTTTACGCAATTTAATTTAAAACTAAAGAAATCATTAATTCCCGTCCCATTTGATCTTTAAATTAAGCATATTTTTAACAGAGAAAAAGTCTAAACAAACTGCAGTCATTAATCATATCTCGTGTGCTATATACGAAACAACTGTAATTCATCAATTTGTTCGTCATCATGATGAGCACTAATTTAATAATTGTGTGTATGACGTTATAAGTGTTATGATTGCAATAACAACAAGACGGGAAAATAACAAGGAATCAAACGATGTGATGTACATAGAAAAACAACGCATAACCAATTTAACAATTTACAAGCTCCCTGTGTTAACAGCACACAAAGTTAAGCGTATTTACTTTCTAATTTTCAACAAAAAATCATACTTGCTACGTCACCGGCTGATTCAAATGATATTAATTGTTTCAATAGAATGGTAATAAATGATGTAAAGGACACATAGTTGGATTGTAATTTCGAAATGGCTCATTATTATGGCACACCCTATATGTACGTTTATATGGTATAATTATGTGTGTGACTATATGCGTGGTAATGGATATGTATTCAATGTTACAAAGCCAATTTACTGACTCAGTCCGACACGCAGTCAGTCAAGTAATTACAGCTGATGTTATTATTGTTGGTACAGACAGCATGGCTCGAATGTTTCTCATGCATTGTACTAATTTTTCTATTGCTGCTTTCGTGTTAAAATTATTTAAACAAAACTTGTATATAATATATTTTATAGCATAATACATAAGTAGCTAATCAATTATTTTTATTAATTATAGAAATTCAAGTAACGCGATGAGAGATTAGGAAATTATTAACACATTGTGTGTCATCCGATTTTATCCGCGTAGAGTAAGTAGCCCAGTGCATGCTCTTCAGCATCATCCAACCATAGTTCTATAGAGACTTTCTTGCAAAATAATCATGTACTTAAATAGATAGCCAAACTTGACATTAGACCACATTTATTTATGTAACTACGAAATAAATTATAACTAATTATCACGAAAAAATATTTCTATATTCTCACAGCATAATCTTCGATTAAGATACCGAAGAAAACTGTAACTAACATTATAACGGAAGTTGGTAAATATTTTAGTTGAATGTACTTATTAAATTTCCGTATGGTTAGGCATAAATCACGATAAATAAGAATGATCGTACTTAATGAGCATACTTAATGTCTAACGTGTAAAATCGAATAATTACTTAACCAAAAATAAAATTCACAATAGAAACTGGTACTTACCTCAAGACTATCGCTTTTAAATATCCTAGAAACCCAACCAGAAGAATATCGACGGAAAAAACACAATGAACTACTATTGGATTTACCATTTTAACATTTCTGAGACTCGAAACTGACTACCTTACTTTAATCACGTTTCACTCATCATAAATTCTCTGAGTGAATGTATCATTCGCCCTAATCAGTAAAGAACAACATCTCTAGAGGAAATATTAGCAGTTATTTCCCTATTTTCCATATGCATACCTCTTTTTACACGTGTTCCCCTTACAACCGCGTAAGAAAATTCCATCTTAAACAGACTTGCTCTCATTGTAGATAACTAGGCGTGGGTCACGAAAGCGCTTGAAATAAGATACATAAATAAATCGGTAATAAACAACGATAATTACTATTCAATATCCTGTTGTTGTTATTAATTACTTCATTACGTGAATTACTTAATGGAATTTCTTAGAAAAATAAACTTTTTTCTATCTAAACCAGCCAAGCGACTTACGACAAAAGAGTTGAAAATCAAAACCATAAATCTCACTTAATCTTAAACGAATACTACTTACAGAGTCATTTAAGATTACCCATTACACCTTATGCAATATTGATTTGTTCAGAATAATAATTACATTCCGATAATATTACTGCATCGTTATACTACTTGTTTATGTCCCATTAGATTTATTGCAATTGATTGCGTTGTAATAAGTTTATTTATATTTGTTTCAATTAACATTGACACCTCAATACCCCGTAAGGAAAAGCTAGATGAAACATATATTTCTAAAATCGAAAGAAAGTATCTTTCACATCCTAACGTTTTTACGAAACCGACATTGCAAAAATGTGTAAATATTATTCTAATTTTGCTATTCCAAATGATGACGTGATGCATTTATCTTCAAGTTTATTCGCATGATTGTTTAAACAATGTGCAACTTCAACACGTTAATTTATATCTTAACTTTGTAATCAACATTAGCATTCAAAGCAAATATTTTTTCAACAACCAACCAGAGCAACGCAAATCAACAATGTAAAATGAAAATATGAAATTTTATCATTAATTAATAAGCATAAGTAATCATAAAATTACTAATTGACTAGTAAAACGCTAGTTTTTCTTCAATTAATTATGCTCTTATAATGCTCATAAAATTCGATATGCATTTTGCTATAAAGTAAGCATTATTTACTGAAATTTGCATATCAAATAAGATTGTAGCTAATTAAATTGTAATTAAATATTACGTGTGCAATGACGGTTAATTAAATGGTAAAATAGAGTCACACACGCAAAGGTATAACGGACGTAAGTATCTAAAAATTGCGTCATTTGTAAATTGAGCATCAGTCACACGCATATCAAGTCATAGTTATAAATGAATCGATTGTTTCAACTTTCCAATGCGTATTGATGAATTCAATTTGTATTCAGCGCGATGACATCGTCGTCGTATTCACTAAATACGCAACTAATTTGTGTTTTAATTAACAATCGTTATGTAGGCTTTGATATCGCAAAGGAAAATTTCAAATTTATCTAAACAACTATGATTAAATGGGTTTTTCTCATAATATCATCACAATTACTTCTCGGAAATTGTCGAGAATTATATTTTAATATCTACGTCTGACTAACGAACCAACCATATATTAATTTGATAATAAATCAATCAAAGCGCTCGTATTTACTTACTATTTTGATTGAGTATTTAATAAACAAATCACGAGCATGAAACTCACACGATTGTTGCAAGTGCATTTCGCGGTATGTGGCGTTTAAACAATGATTTTTCATTGAAACGCAATCTCAAGATAATGCTAATATTGTGCATCGTCATTTCCACCTAAACGATTATCTATGCACGCTTCGAGCGATATTTAATTAATATTTATAAACCAGGCATGATCTTATAAATCATAAATTATTATAATACTTAATAATTGATGATCTGGTAATTGATCATCATTTATTCCGCACGATAATTCTCAAAGGAGAAATAAAAATATTAATTACTAAATCCCATGTTTAGGGTACTTACCCGCTGAATATCATTATTAGCCGACACGAGAAAACCCAGTCAAGAAAAAATTCCAATGAAAATTAAGAATTAAAACTGAGAAGATATGTGAAATAAATTCTGGGTAATTAGTCAATAGTAATAGTTTAACGCATTAACTGCTCAGTTATTTTGTAAAAGAGTCTCTGTCATGTCACATGGGTGTTCATAACGTTATGATCCATTTTTGTAAATACGCAAATCCAAAATATAATAGACTTTTGATTGATAATTCGTTCATTCCCGTTAACATTAAAATAATTTTTATATTTCAAAATCCTTTAACCCGAAAATAAAAAATAATAAATTTCATTGAATAGATACTTACCGAATTTCTTCGCAGTATAAGGCGAGAGAAAGGTTTCTTTCTCGATAAAAAGAAGCTTTAAGAAATCGTCTCTAAATGCATTATATTTTCCTTTCTTTATTAATCTTATACCCTTTTACCCTATAAGTGTCGGGTTGTTAATTTTTGTAACGATAAAAATCCCTCTATTCGTTCATGTTTTTGGCTATTTTTGCAAATGGATCTTATAAGTAATTGAATTATTCGGGAATCACTAATTTGTCTATATTCTTTATTTCTTCTTTCTTTCTTGACTTTAGATAGGGTCTCAATCATAGAGATTTTGCCGTCTAAAAAATCACCTTCCATTCGTCTCGGTATTCGTCTCAATTCTTTATTTAGAACTCAATGTTAACAACAAACGAAAATTATTATCAGAAAACTAGTTTAAAATACATTTATCTAACACACGTCTTAACAATTGTGATGTATCTTTTCGTTAAGTGCGCTATTGTATAGAGAAATAGATAGAATTTTAAGAATCGTTTCGTTACTTTCAGAAGTTTTGCAATTAAAGAGCATACCAACTCTAATAAGCTCTTTCCAAATACGGGTGACATCGGTCTCAACAGAATATTAGTCTACCTTTGGTATCACCCGAGTGATTTCTATTTCTTGATCGATATGCTATGCAATTTTTGATACAAATCAGAATATTCCGTTCGTATTGCGTTTTAAAATCAAATATATGAGCCCAACTTGTGGCCCCACACGAGTTCAACTTCAAATATTTGTTTTTATCTAATTCTCAGATTCCACCACAAATTTAATTCCAAATGAAAATAAGACCTACATGAGTAAATATTTGTCAGAAATCAAAATTTAAAAATGTAAAACCAATCTCAACTAAGTCATTTCCTGTTTCAAATCATAAAACATTTTTGCACCTTTTCAAGTACTTACACAAACATTCTGCTCCTCATTTCGCTTAAATTTATAACCAATTTCCTGCAAATACATTTCGAGCTTAATTCAAGCCAAATGATCGAATTAAACAGAATGAACTGTATATTTAAAACGCAGTGTTAATTGCATACGCATTGACTAGCAATGTGAAAGTGCGCATATAAAAATATGAAATATGCATAAGCGCATACATTGTGAAGCGCGCAAGCGTGCACATATTTGTTATAGCAAAAGCCGTGCGAGCCCAACCAACTTCCACGCTCCGTTAGCCAGTTGGTTGTTGCTGATATCATTGATATATTTAGAAATCGATCCGCATCGACAATTCGCTTTGATGTTTATTGTGAAATTTACATTTTGATATATACCGTTCTTTTCCAATAATTACCAAAACCACATACGCATTACGTTTCGTTCGAAAATAAATCAAACTTTCTTCCAATTCCAACAAAACATTTAACTATTATCAGTTGTTTTCCTACCTCTCATAAATAACTTGCAGTAATTGTCAGTGCCATACACACGTTATTTGTTATTTTCCATCAAACCAAGCAAATAATTAATTAATTATATGCAATTGCACACGCGTGATTAATATCGTAAAAATATTTCCTTATTCTTCTTCACGACACGAAAAACGTGTGAACGTAATTAATTTCAAATTAATTAATCATGAAGCATAAAAATTAGTACGCAGCAAGCACCTGGAATTTATATAGACGTGATCTCATCTTCAACTTTAGCAGAAATAATTTAATTAAAATCTTATTGTAATCGAAAGCTCTCCACGTCCATTTGACCATCATTACGAGCGCGCAAATACCAATGACTCTTTAATGTATTGCAAAATTCGCGAGTGATTGGCTGACGTCATTCGACGTTTTACCGTATTTTTGCGCGCATAAATCACACGCGTATAAAATGCTCATTGCGCTAAGATTGCGCCATCATCATCGACAACGCCAAGCCAGACACACGCAAGAACTAAATTAGTAACCGTTCGCTCACTTCGTCTAGCAATTATATTGTTGAATGTTATAAAATTGCACGCTTATGCAATACGCATTTATCATGACCTGACTTAACTACCACTCGTTCGCTTTTTTTCCAATTTTACATCTGATCTCAAAGTTTATTTAACTCGTGCCGTTCTTGTTTTGATTTCTGTTTCAATTTCGTTGGCATCAATTCATCTAATAATGCTGTAACGCCGCATCGAGAATTTCGCGACTTGAAATCCGGCTATAAATTACCTCTCAGGCTGTGGGCGGTGATAATTTTTACTTAAAAATTCATTGACTCGTGCTTCTTTCTTACATGCTCTTTGACAAAATTAAACAAATAATTTATTTCACACGGCCATGTTTGAAAAGAAATCTTTTTAAAGAATTTGTAGCCATCAATTATCAACGCAAAAAATAACCAGGATAAAGGAAAAACCATGAATTTAATTAAATTGTTTTAAATATTATAAATTTCAACAACTTTTTTCTTTCATAAATAATGATGTCCAATTGCAAAAATCCAATGCTAAAAAGACTGTAGAAACCAACGTAAAAAATGACCAGGATGAAGGAAAACACAGAAATTTAATGAAAACGTTTGAAAAACTATAAATTTTAACAAACATTTTTCATTCTTAAATTGAACTTGATATTTGTGTGCAAAAATTTAACACCAATATTTTAAAATTTGCCAATTAATTTCACTAATTAGTTGAATAATAACAATTATCCTGAATCCTTTATTTTCTTAATTGTCCTTTAAACTATCAGAACCTATTTAACTAAAATTAAAAAATAATTTATACTGTATATTTGAAAAGAAATATTTTTAAAAAATTGTAGGAATCCACCATAAAAAATAACGAGGATGAAAGAAAACACGAGAATTTAATTAAAATATTTGACAAACTATAAATTTTAACAAATATTTCTCATTCGTAAATTGTTTAAAGCTGACAATTTTTATGGGTTTCAAATGAACATATTCTCGAAATTCTCAGGATAATAACAATTATCCTTTCTAAATCAGGAACTAAATTATACGCATTAAATGAACTTCTCTCGAAAGTTCTTAAGCTATCGAAGGTGAACGAAGGTGGATCGTGAATTATCCTTATACAAGGATCAACCGTACGCCTGTCGTGTTCCTTACAAGACGCAAACGTGAAACAGGCCAAACATAACACGACTGCAACAGCAGCACGATTATTGCTTTTAAACGTGAACGCATCCGTCGTAAACCGTTCGTTCGCGCGCAGAGGCCGAGAACGGTTTGGGCGATTGTTGATTCGCGATTCGTGTGCCGCCACCAGCGCGCGCGCGTTCACCAGTCACTCGCGCTCGGTTGCTCGGTAAGTGCGCGTTTCGTGAAGGACCGCATTTGCCGTACGTAGTGCGCTCGACTTATAAACAAACCGCATTGTTGTTCGATCGCACGATGTGAGAGAACAATCTTGCGCCGAGAAACAATAACAAATCGAATGAACCAAAATGGCCAAACAGCGCGCGACCACCACGACCACAAACTACTATAAAGACACAATAAGTGATCGCCGCGCGGCGTAAACAATCAATTTAAACATTTCGTGCGCGCAACAATTGATAGCTTCGAATCAATATTGAATCACTTCGCCATGTATCAACAAGTATTTATATATTTTCAATGAAAATGTATCTCAGCTGGCTTTAATTAGATTTAGTCATTACGCCTGTATAACTTAACTTATTCGGCGAGTTTTACTGCTGCGATGGACGCGGGCAAAATGATCACCAAATCGGTGACACGTCGAATGCGCGTTCGAGGCAAATATCCTGCGAGGATCGCCGACTCACCGTCCAACGTGAGTAACAACAATAACAACGCCGGTGCACCGAATGGCGGCGGCGCGAACGGTAATAAGCATTTTCATCGTAATCTGCTCGCGAATACGCGGAACCACAGCGCACGGAAGCACCATCAGCAGCAGCAGCAGCAGCATCAACATCATGCGCAGCTGACGTGGAAAACGAATGGCAATTTCGATATCGGCTTACTGTTTCGTCGCAAAAAACACTACAAGATCTCCAGGTAACTTTAAATTCATATTTAAATGCAGCACATCCTTTTTGCGTTTTCTCAGCTGCACTCGATGCGTGTTGCGGCCGTTTAACGCGCGTACATTGCTTTATAAATATGCATGTACGTGGTTTATTTGTTAGGCGAAACAAGTTTTGCATTTGCGCTGTTGCTATGGTAATTTGGCGACATTCCATCCAACTTCTCTCGCTCTCTTTCACACGTTTTCGCGTTTGTTCGTCGCTTTGCGCACGAGTCTTTTTGACCAATCCATTTATAGGATTAAAATTTTTAAACAAAAAAAGATATTATAAAAGTGCATCGAAAAGATCATAGACGTTTTCCCTTTTAAACACCCTGTATACTGTACCTACAGTAATAAGCATTATTTATGCATTATTTCAATTGATTTACTAGAAGCGTCTGGTCATTTATTTGAATAGTTCATAGAAATTTCCATAATATTATGTATGCTACGCAATGACAATAATGCGATTTTAATTTTAAATATTCCTAGTTTTAAATAATAGTTGATTACACTTTTGCAGCGAATACATACTACAAGAGAACATGTTGAGAAAATGTTGTGTATTTGTGATTTGTTCGCCAGCAGAATGATTTGTACGTTTGAACGCGGAACACGTGCAGAAAATTCGGTCAGAGTCACGTGGGAGGCATACGTCGTATAATTTTAGCTTTCTGCCGCCTCCCATTTTGTGTGAGTTTTTCAACAACATAACCTCACAAAAATCTAAAGAACGACGCGTCAATATAATTGTGAAATCAATCGATTATCTGCGTAAATAGCTAAATAAAAATAATTCTAGAAAAATGCGATGTTTTTCACAGTTGCGCACGAATGGACAATAATGCGTTCACTCAATTCTTGAGTGAGTAATGAATGCCTATTATGAATGATAATGACATGTCCTAGAACTAGTTTTACAATCAAAGTATTTCTTTATGCGTTTTTATCTTTTGCGTGTGTATTCTGGTTAATGATAAGATAGTTTTTTTTTCTTTCATTTAATTGAGAAATAGTTTTTTAACCTCAATTTTTCACGTTGAAAATTCTCAATGATGTCATCCAGCTTAAAAAATGTTCTCATTCAATTCAAACGCACATGAGTTGTTTATCCACTTAATTAAATTTCTAATTAATTCTTCATGCCTTAAACAGTTGTTCTTGCACTTTAAAATCCAATTTACATAATTGAGAATATAATAAGCAACAAACGAATTTTCAATTCTTGAAATTAGTTTTTCGTTGGGGAAACTTAATTATTGTTCGCGGTAATTAACGAATTCGTCAAGTTGCGTGTCAAATCATCATGAATACCATTTCCGAACGAAATGTGAATCATCGCAGTCATTAACAAATATGTGCGTGTGTGGTTGAGCACTTCAAAGAATATGATGCGAAACGCCGACACGTGACTGCAGGCCAACCGCAGGAGAACGTCTTGAGGTCTCGTTTCATGTCGATAATTATGCGTTTATTCAATTAGTCGAATGACTCGTTGCAAATGCATAATATTCACAAATAATTGTTTTATTCATTACGTATCACACCAATTATGAGCATTATCCGAATGATACGATTATTGAATTTGTAGTAGCATTACTGCGAATTGGATCATGACTTATCGCTGTTTATTTAATTTACTTTCGCAATAAATAGTGCTCAAAATTTAAATACTAATTAAACTTTAAACATTACATTAACTATTGTTTCAAACAACAGTTGCGCGTTCTATTATTAATTGTTATCAGCTGTGTTATCACTTATACAAATATTATGCAAGTTAATCAGTAAATTATATTTGGAAAAAATATTTCTAATACTTTCTCGAATATTTTCACTTCCCTCCGATTTTTCCTCATTATTACATCATTAATTAATTACGCATTCTATCTACTCATCATAATTTAGTTGTAAAAGCATAAATGATCCAATCATTCATTAATCATAGAAGAAATTATCAATTACGATGCAAATTTACTAATTTTATCTTCACTTTTAGCAATTTCCATTAATATTATCATCACGCATTAAGGCGTTAATTGATTAATGCAATCATTACAAGATTTCATCATTCTCGCGTAACAATGGCAGTTGCTAAATTTCATGTGCCAAATTAATTAAAATTTAATTGAGCACAACAATAACTGATTGCATTCGGTTGACAAATACGCAGCAAGTTCAGAAAGTGAATCCTACACACATCCCGGTTATGAGCATCATCGTGTGGGCACACAATTGTGAATACGCATTTCGATGTCGCAGGATCATAAACGAAGCCGCATTTACATAGATGTTATCCCACATTGCCAAAAATATGATGGACGTTCGTCATTTGTGTCTCACGCGCGCGCTCTGATTCTATGAACGTCTTTTTTTTTTGGTTGGTTGTCATGACAAATCACGAGTGACATCAATTAGTCTGGCGGGCGGTTCCTGTTCGAAAATGGCAAACAGGAAATGTCAAAAAACAATTTAATTACCACAGCTGCGACACGCACATGCGGAATAGAAGATCGTCGCGTGTTTACGTGATAAGTGCGCGTAAAGCTAGTAAATATCGCTAATTCAAGTGGACGGTAACACATTGTCAAATATAAATAATGAAATCAAACTTTCGGAGGAAGTACTTTGTTTATACAATAGGAGAGTGGCAATAGTTTATGACGTATAATTTAGTTGCTCGCTAAATAATGTACCTTTAGCTAGGGTTAACATAAGTATATAAAATTAATACGGAAGTCATAAAAAAATTCCGGAGGTTATGCTAAGTATTTCTCGTTGTTTAAATATTCATGGCGCTATATTCAAAATACGCAGACTAAGTTTCAAATTCACAACCCCACTATGTGATAAATCCTTCGGAATAAATCATTTATTATTTTTGTATTTTCAAGAAGAGAAATTAAATAACTGAATTTATTTTCTAATTTCAAAATATTTTTTACCCCATTTGGATTGAAAATGTGTTGTAGGTTTAGAACACTGTTTATGGGTGTATCAGCAGAGGGAACTGAGAAGAATTAGGGATGATGAATTATTGCAAAATATTAAATAATTTAAGAGCGCTCTGAGTAATAAATATTTTTCGCTAAAAGAGGCGGTAGCCTACAATTTTAGGGATCTACGGCAGGTGTTGTAAATACAGAAGTCGTATTATTTGTATGTAGATAATTTAATAATTTATCTTGCTGTAAATATTTAATTAACACCAGTCGCAATATTCGTAAATGAGGTTATAATTAAATAAAATAAGGTTATAACCAACTTTCTTGTGAAAGTTACAAATTACTTCACAACCACAAGCAACTCAATTGAATTTTACAATAAAGAAATAGTAGTTACAATGCTTCTTGATAAATGCAATCTACTGTATTTCTAATTATACGTTTGTAATCTTATCGAAAACGAGAGTAAGAATCACAACAAATATGTGTGCACAATAAGCTTTATCTTGTTAACTTAAGCAGTAGTCACGCATTATGCGTCAAACTTACAACTAGCAATATATTTCTTCGTAGCATTATTTAATGAAATACTCATCACGTGCATAGTCAGTCACTCGTCAAATGGTTATTAATTTTAGCAAGTGAGTAAACGCAAAGCAGAAAAACAGCGTATCCGATAATAACAATACTGTATA
Organism: Anaulacaspis nigra; assembly: GCA_030264675.1. Classification (NCBI taxonomy): domain Eukaryota; kingdom Metazoa; phylum Arthropoda; class Insecta; order Coleoptera; family Staphylinidae; genus Anaulacaspis; species Anaulacaspis nigra. Next base: position 34,328 of record JARJDV010000103.1, on the reverse strand, counting down.
ATATTCAATAATAAAATGCGTCGAAATGTATGATGTCATTGCCTAATTTAGCTTTGTATTCGTAGCTCAGCAACCAACCAAACAGCTTTTTCGCTCCTAATCAGCTTGCCTGTCATTTGATGATAACAACACTACGGATTATACGATCAATACAATAGAATTTAGTTTTTTTTTACTAAAACTTAAACTATTAAGTTATTAAAATACAGGTTTTAAATAAACAATAATTTGTTAGTTTATTGATTTAAACAATTTAATAATAATTAAACATTTAAACAAACGTAAGTAAGACATGCATCATTTGACCGTTTCATCCATTGATACCGAAATCGTCAGCATTGAGTTTTAATTTGCACCTCCTAGTTATTATTAGACTGAGGAGTTATTTGCTTTACTTAAGTGTAACACACATAGATATCTGTTTTTTCAATAAGCATTTTTGTTTGTTCGCTAAGCTAAGATAACCTTGCAAAAATCCTTCGAAAGGCCACCAACTATTTTATTCTATTATTGTAATATTTATTGCAATAATTTCCTTGTTCGTTTTACTTTCGAAATAATAAATGATTAATATCTTTGTTTTATATCCAATAATTATCGGTAATTCTCAACTCCATTCGCACGTTGTTGCTTATTTTAAAAAAGTTTATTTAATTGCGAAAAGTAAAAGCTCCAAAGTGATTCAATCGCACAGACGTTTTAAAGAATTCTCAAACAAAAGGATAAAATTAACCCAAGTGAAAAGAGTCGAATAGATTTTCAGTATTTGTTAATATAAATCGAGGTGCACCTCAAACACGAATAAACGCTAATAAAACGTAGTTAAACGTGCAATGTGTGTATTGACTGGCGCGCGATATTGAGCCGTGTAAATATCGATGATGTCATTTAACATTCTGTTTGAGAGCCGAGAGAGTTGTTCGTGCGCCTGCTTCATTTCATCTATCTGCTCAACCGTCGAACGCATTTACATTGTGTGCCTACGTTTTGAGGTTCATTGAGGTTCACTACAAAATTAGTTCAAAACCACAGTGAAAACGATTACGAAAATTAATTAAATCTATTCCCTTTTCAACTTATTCATACGAATTTGTTCTAGAATCCACACGTCATACTATTATCAATCCTATTGTCCTAAAAGTTTAAAAATTATTGTAACAAATAAATTATTTCAAAACCTTTGAGACGATTACCGCGATAAAAATCAAACGATGATGATCATAATCGTTAGCGATTATCAAAAAAGTGTAATTTGAACTTTTTTCATATTTACGTCGCACGTGAGATAAGTTATCTGCACAAAAATAGGAATTATCAGGGAAGTAATTATGCGTACAAAAATTTTCTAGACATTGAGTCTCGAAAAATCGCATGTGGAATTGAAAAAATTTGCTTAATTGGATAAAAATTGCATTTTTAAGTGACTTATTGTATGCCAATTGTGATTTTGATTAGCGCTATTATTGGATAACGAGTTTATGCAACAATTGGCATTGTTCGAACAATTTTACGACTGGCTTCTGAATGCGAAGCGAGTGCAATGCGGGTTATCAACGTTACGTAGCGCGACGCGACTCGTGCAATAAATACATGCGGGAATGTGATTATAACAATAAACGATGCAAGAGATAAACAATAATATGACAAGTACATTTGGCCGGCGCACACGTACGGTGTACACGTGCACACATATGGAATAAAGTGCAACGTGCTTGTTTATGATGTAATTGTCAATTACGATTCGTTATTCGCGCACACGTTTTTCACACATTTATTATTTAATTAATATGCATGTCATAATACTAAATGGTAATAAATACTTAACCCATTTAAGGGTACTTACTGGCTTAGTTATATTTATAGTAAATGTTCCATGTGCATTTTCCACATCCTGTATCTGTATCTTCATTTAAATGCTGAAATAAATAATTATAAATTAATTAAAGAAAATGTGTGTTAAATTTTATTAACAACTACCGTATTTGTTGCACTATAAAACGTGAAATTTAACTCGGAAGGTGGATTTAAATGTAGCATGTGTCTTATAGTGCGATGGTGCGTCTTATCCAAAAATTAAAGACATTGTCTACTTAATAAATCGTTTCTTAACACATCTTTTAAGTAGTCAGATTACTCTGGGAATTGTTAATTTACCTATATTCTTTGTTTAGAACTCTATATTGCTAGTTTGAGCTATGTTAACAATATACGAAAATTATAATTTAAAATTAAGTTTTCTGAAAAAATCTCTAAAAATCAGAATCTTAAAAACGGCCATAAACTCAGTTAAATCGTTTATTCATACATTTTTACGGACATTACGTGAATACCTGCAACCGCAAAAGAGATATGAAAAGGAAAAATGCAGTCAATTGACATTAATGGCCATTTTTAATCTTTGATTGTTGGGATGCGGTGTAATTAGAATTCTTATATCTCGTTGACATTCCTTTAAAAGTCAGCAACCACAGCATTGATAGTTAAAGACTTAAGTAACTAAATTTCTTATCTAATCTTCATACTCAGCGTTTAAATGAATATTGTTTATTTATTTACTAATATACGATAAATAATAAGCAATATTCTAATTACGAAAATAACGCATAAATTAATTAAAATTTATCTATAAACTTATCATTTATATGCAATCGTTAATAGCTATTAAATAAGAATAAATTTTAACTTTGCTTAAGATAAGTAGTTAAATCATAAGAATCGCACGGCTTATTCCAACCAATGTTATTCTAACCGAAATATCCACTGTTGAAATTCGATTGATTTTTAATCAATTGATGTCAAGATCAAATTCTCAAAGTTACTTTGCTATAATTAGTGTGAATTAAACACATAGTTTGAGGAAAGCACAGACGAGGCGCCTGCCACGATTTGCAATAGAGCGCAACAAAATATTTATAGAGCAGTGAATATTTTTAGCCATCAAAATTGTACACATCCGAAAAATATTGGCAATATTTGAGCGAAGCGTGCACATTGTGCGCACATTATTAACTAATTCGGTTAAGGTAAACAATATACTAAATCATGTCATGTGGTGTGTCTGCGCGCTCGCAGGCAGTGAATCTCGCGCGATCAATTCAGCTAGAGAAATCTTGTTGTTTTGGCATAAGTAGACTTAGACGAATAACGTGTATGTTAACGAGCGTACAAGTCAATAGAACGGATGCGCATTAAATGACGAAACACGACACTTCCGTGCTGCTTCCTCTTCACAAAAAAAAAGGTGTACGACTTATAAATAAACGTCAAATACACACGTGAAATTTCGTAAACGAAAAATGCCGTAGGTAGTTGCTCGTGTCAAGTCGATTTAAAAAACATGACAATCATCTTTGATTTAATTCCGTCTTAAATCTCGGTCAATGACTAATAAAACCATTGTGCACATATCGAGGAGATAATAAATGCATAAACAATAATCGAGCGGTGCGCACAAAACATAAAAGATCATTGTGCAAAATTGCAACAATTAATGCAATGCGCAATGAATGGCAAGAAGTTCCCACAGTACCCGAGTTACTTCTTATAACTAATTCACTGATAAGCGCAAAGCTCAAAACAGCTTGAATTACAAAAATGTGCTTTACAACTCAAGGTACAATGTTCTTCTGATAAACGCAAAGCGTCAACTGCAGCAGTTGAGTCATGCACACATCGAAATTCAAGAAGAATCCCACAAGAATTATAGGAATCTCTAAACTTCCTGTGTTTTTATTCCATTACTCTCTATTGAAAATGGATATCTTCAACTTATTATGCATTTGTATATCAGATATATTTATTAAAACTATTTAAATTATGAATAACTTTCTTTCGTTATCATGCTATTTAAAATCAACTTATTGGTGCTATTAAAAAAATATTATTGATTATTACAACTTATACTTCAGACGTTTATTTATTTATTATTGTTAATTAATATGAATTCACTTTTCTAAATCGCGTCTCATGGTCCGCAAAACACGCTAATTATGCAATTTATAATTAAATTTCAAGATGAAAATACGTGGATAAAATTTCAATTTTTAGTTTTCCTAAAACCTTTGACTTCGAATCATATGATTTATGTTGATTTGATTTCTGTTGATTAAGATGAATCATTCATGACATTAATTGTATTGCTGCTTGTTTTCCTATAAATTTTTCATGATAGATCATCAATTGCGGAAAAACATGAATGAATAGTAAACTTATTCGTTACGTGCGCAATTATCGCAACTAAACACGCCCGAGTAATAATAATAGTGTTAGCACGTAGTGGACAAAGTAGCGTGGAAGATAAACGAATACACACACTATGCTCATATAAAAGGACGAATGAAGGTTTCTGGAGCGTTCAGTCATGAATGGTGCTCGCATCGTACCATAAGTGCTATCTTTTATTGTTCTGACGTGCTTGCCGTCCATCCACGAAGCTCATGGTGTTTGTGAATTAATTGCATTTCTTAATAAACGCTGTCATGCATCAGATAATCAATTGTATTACTTTGGATTTTGTTGATCTCATCGCGTATTCTCGGTAAGTTTTTTTACCTCTTAATAATCACATCCGCGTATAGTTTTCTTCGTCTTAAGATGCAGGTACTTGATGTCAGTCATTCAAAACAACCTAGTGCTACCGAAAACTAAAATTACTGCTCAATGTCATTAATTACTAGACATATAATTACTATTGATAGATATATAGTGAGATTGTTAATTAATTAAAAAGCAAGCATATAATCAAAATTATGATGTAAGCTCAGCGTTGAAATATAATTAATATTCAAGTTTAACGCAATTACTTTTCAGTTACGCTTTCAGTTTTTAGTTGAAAACGTAACAAGTAGCAATAAATGTCCGAATTACATAAAATACTTAAATTTAACGAAACACAGACCGCGTAGGTGATGTGTTGTGTACATAGGACATTTATTACTATACTTTTTATATTTAATATTCCAAGTGCTTGCTTGCTTGGCCCGCACTCGGTGGTTTTCAAATCGTTTCGCGTCCGACGACGATGATGATCTCATCAACAAACGCGACCGCATCCAGTCGAGAGGCAAAGCACGCGCTCTCTTAGCTTTTCTTCCTTCTTTCACGCTTTCTTTTTAATTTATTTATTGCTGATCTGCCAACTGCTGTAGTTAAATGCAATTTCCTGTAGTTACTTCTATCGCGAATATCTACAGTACATGTCCGCTATTCTTTTGCGCGCTGATACCTGTAAAATCAAATCAATGACTGACATTTCCTCGAAATATCTTCAATTCAAAAACAAATTCTAATTATTATGGGAATTACCACGAATTAATTAACAGCATCTCATTGACATACGTGATTTGTTTCTTTGCGCACATCGTGGTTATTATTGAAAATCCACTGTATGAACAATGTTGCGGTCATCGCCGAGAATTGACTCGCGAACGCCTATTCGGTAAATATAAAACCATTGCGATGTGCTTTTGTCTACCTACCGCACTCGCGAATGCAAATGCAATGCGTTTGTTGTTTGCTATCGTGCATTCTTAACCTATGCAATTAATGGGGTGTTAGAAATGTCAGCATGCATTCGATGATTAGGTCATTGTCGTTTCCTCCATCCTCCCTCTCTCTCGTGATAATTATACCGCCCGTTTGGGTACTATTGTTTGATGAAACGAAGAGACCTCACTGTACGCATAAAAGTATTGCCTTGCATCTCAGGCGTCTGAATCACGACTAAAATTAACTTTGCCCGCTCGTTTTTTGTTGATCGACGTACGGGACGGTCAGACACGGCGCTGACGGTCGAAAATTCAGTATGAAAATAATGCGCGTTCTCCGCATGGCAATGCACCCGAAACCTTCGCTTCCATCCAAAAACAACAATTTAAATGTCAAAATAATGCATATTTATTAATCGCACAAATCAACGTTATCGTACACGTATGTGCAATTGGCGACGTTTGGACGCCCGCCAAGCAAAGCGTGTTCTTTTGTATTACATTTGCTTTCGATTACCTAAGAACGATCATTTATTACGAGCAAGTAAGCGAGCGAGCAGAGTGAGTGAGTGCGTGTACGGCTGAATTGGTTGACATAGATAAAAATCACCCCGGTAATAGGTCGCCTAGTTTCCTAATCGAATTTAGGCGCGTACTCCGGCGCGGGTTGGGCTAATTTAATGAGGCTTGACCACAGACGACGACCAGACCAGACGAGACATACTAGGCCAACCGAATTAAATTAGAAGCAATCATTAGGTGCTCCAAGTACATTCTACTTGTCTGCTAATTTTATGCACTTTGCATTCAGTTCATTGAGATTGTGTCTGCGAATTTTTCGCATTACACAACTCGTCCTAGCCGCAAATACCCGACGATGACGGCCATTGATAGTCATTAGTAAGTAGTGGATGGAGTAATTGAATTGGCGAAATGTTTATTGAAATTTAACCTTGATTCTATGTGCCTCTCCAGCTCGCTCAGCTGATAAAAAGGTCAAGAAATCAATGAATCAATATTTTGCGGGCATTCTACGTCGCGCCATCCGTCAATGACCATCTGGAATCGTGCCAAACAGTTCCAGAAGCCGTAACAAATATGCGCACATCAAACACCCAACGTCATATTTTCGTGGTGTTGTTCCTGTTCGCTGTTTACATGCTAAACGTCAGCGCAAGGTGATTCTCTTGTCCATGTTTAAATACAAGTTACTTATTTACATATTTTAAATGCAAAGCGCATATATTCACCCAACCAGCCAACCGTATATTGTTATCTTATCATACGTCTACCTCGCAGCGTGTACGCTGAGGCCCGCGCTTCCCAATAATCAATTCCGTAGAGTTCGCAGTATGTATCTCGATGTTTCCAAGTTAATAAGCGCAATAGTTCGCAAGTTTTCCTCGCGTTCTGCCCATCATGTATTTGTTGAGCATAAAACTACTTCTCCATTCGCCTGAGTGGTCGACGCATTGGCCCGAATGGTTGGTCACTCGCATAAATACATCGCCAAAAGTGGATTTTGAGTAATTGCGGTGTTAATTAATTGTGTGTTTGTTTCGCGTTGCAGGGAAGTGCACGATGCAATTTGTGGACGATTCGGACGCCTGCAAAGGCAAATCCCTGGCAAAGTGCTCCAGGGATTGTTCAATGATATGAAACTCTACGTGTCGGGTGCGCAAGGTGAGTTAAAATTTGTCTGATTTAAAAGATAATTATCCTGATAGACTGCAATGTAGGCAACATCTTAAGCGCTGTACAAAATGTAAACACAACGTATAACCTCTTCGTTCCACCGAACGAAGAAGTAACATCTGTTATTTTCCATACATCACTTAAATTAAATGCATCACGCTACTCTTAGTTATTCTAGTATAAGTACAGTTCATATTAATCAAATGCTACTATTCAAGTAAGGTACTTTTAAAGTATTCTAGCTCATTAGGTGATTCACTAAAACCATAGATATTGATTGTTTGTATTGTACTTTTCCAGTGGACAAGATGATTCAGTGTGCCAGGCAAAGCAAGCATGTGAGCAGGTGTAATGCTGGCTCCCAATATCTAACCTTTGGGGAGGTGTGCTTCATTGCAAGTGCCATCCGGGATATGCAAAAATCGAAACACAGGGATCAGATACAAAGACATCATATACAGGAACAACAACAGAAGGAAAATAGTAAGTTTTACTACAAATTTAAACATCTTTAGAATTTTATCAAAAAATTATCTATCAACTTACAGAATGCCCTGATAATTATGAAGTATTTTTGGGTGGCTCATGTAACCCAACAACATGGAGGACAGATACTGCAATACCAGAACTACAAAGACATGGCATTTCCTACTACAATCCAGTTAGTGACTAAAATGTAATCCATTTTGCAATTTACTTATTGCATGCAAATTTTAGCAAGTGTCAAGCTGGGTCCCTGAGCTAGTGGCACAAGAAAACAATGCTAAACAATCAGCCTCCCTCTTGCTGTATGTGGTTGACAGCCAAACAAGAAGTACAGCAGGTATGATTGAAGCTGCCTATTTGGTGGCGTCAGGTAGATGCGTTGTATTAGTTGCATATCCATACAAAGAAGGCCAAACTATTATGGATGAACCAATCACTCATAGGTAATTTGTTCAGTATCCAGCCTAGAAGCAAACTAAAGTCTTCATATTTTACAGTGAATATATGGACTTGACGCATGGCCAGACAAGTCTTTTAGCATTAGTCAAAAGCCAAGGTGTAAAAGTGCATACAACTCTTGCGCCCGCATTGCAATGCACCGCGAATATTTTACGGAATGGCAGCACAAATGGAATGACTGCTGATGAACAAGTTACTTATAAATTAAGGTAATAATAACCCGCATTCTGCAGAGAAGTTGGTAGTTAATGGAGAACTTGCTTATTGTATAGGAAATTACGCGAAGTATTTGACTCGCTGGATACGCACCGGACCGGCGAGATCAGTCTAAAGAGCGTCGTAGAAGCCTATCACCGACTGACAAATAAAACGATAGACGTACGATCGCTGTGCGATTACCTGTGCATCAATCAGCGCGATTCAAGCGCAACGCGAATCTCATTCGATCAGTTCTGCGTGCTGGTCGCCGAATTTAGTATCGACGAAGAAGTGGGCGTCGGCTGTGAATCGTTTGCGACGACCGATGGTAATACTCTTAGTTTTTACACGCGGATGCTAGCTACATTACAACGGAGATTTACTAATACTCTATCATACTGCATAGGTATACTGGCTTCTTTAACATTTACGACTAACGCGTGTTTTACAATTTTACTAACAAAAGTCCCTAATAATGCGTGCCAGTCGCACTGCTAACTTTTGTCTATCTATTATTATAGAGTGGTTTAAGAAACAATCGTCATCGAACAATATCGCCCATTGTAACGACTTTAAGTTAACGAAAACGACCCTACCGTCGAAAGATTGTGATAGCATATTCGATATATTTCTGGGAGGCTCGCGTGCCGCGAACGATTGGCGTACTCAGGCAGAAGCACTTCTGCAAGCCGAGAATCTTACATACTCTCTGCCATCGACAATCAATGTACCGAACAGTGCACAAGAAAACGCCGTCCTACAGTGGAAGAAGCCGATGGACAATAGCCGCGTGCTTTTGTTCTACATTACGAAAGACTTGCGATCGTTAACGTCCATGATCCTGGCAGCGCATTACATCGGTTTGGAACGCGACGTTGTTCTATGCATTGAGTATTTACCGGGTGAAGATGTTGAGATCGATGGCGAAATAGTAAGTATTACGATAACACTCAATAGACGTATCGTGATTGAAAATGTTGTTTTCGTTTGCAGCTTACGAAACAAGCGCTTAAAGACTATAACCGTGGACGTGTCTATCTGCACGATTACGCAAAAAGTAAGCAAGTACCAGTATTTGATAACATCACGCAGGCATTACAAGCGGCGGTTGACAAGTGTCGCAGCATACGCGAATGACATCGCATCCAGGCGCAATCCGCATCGGTTGATGTTTATGGTTTTTTTGAATGCTCTCTGAATTGTTCAAATAGTTATTTTTACGCACTTAAGCAACAGCCTCTGTGAGTGCTCGTTGGTGATGATTCCACAAACAAGATCGCAAATATTGATCGATTGACAAACACGACGAACGCGCGCAAACATTCAATTTTGTGTCTGCGCAATTTTGTCGCAATCGACTCGAAGCAAAATGTATGTTTGACTCGCATACTACAACACATTACATTACGATTATCGAAACACGTGCATCACATTTGTACATATATAGCATTTTCTTTCATATTCAGGAAAATTACTTGTGTTGAAGTTTATGCAAAACTTGGGTGAATGAATTAGCAGAACGTGCGTTTCACCGTAAAACGTATTTGCAAGTCAAAACCATGCGCTTTGGTTGTGATTCTATAATTTCATAATATTTGTTGATGCAGCACACACGTTTTTAATAACTTGTAGCGCCTTTAAAAATCTTAATCAAACCGACCTCGTCAATGTTGAGTTTTAGCATATCAATTTGAAAAGCGTCAATAATTGAACGGAAAAATGTTAATACTACTACGATGGAAACGTAAGTTTATGCAGCTTTTAGTTTAATACGACTACAAATATTTGCAAATTTGTTCAAGTTTAATTTCTTCAATTTCGTCGTAAACGTTTCAAATGTTTTTCTTCTTTGTAAACTATTAGTTTTGTTTTTTATTCATAGTACAAATAATTTAATGTGTAAGAGATGGTAATCATTTCATATGGCATTGCCAAAATGTGAATGATGGAAATGATCCGTGCACTAGTTGGTTAAATTAATTGTCTCTAGTTGATTATTATCTTGTAAATAATAACAAACAAGCCGCGCGCGCGATTACGAAACAATCACAATTATAACTGTTGATCGTGAATCAATTCATCTTGTAATGTGTACTAATCTATTCATCGATATATTTATAAATTAATTGCTATATTATTAAGATTTGTTTGATTCGGGCAGCAGTTATGAAGCGAGACTGTAAAATTTTCATAAATTATTTTAGTATATGTTATTATTATTAATTTAGATTTACTACATGTGCTAATTTCAATTCAATTATTTGTTAATCTGTAAGTCTTTCTTTTTATATACTCATTAGTTTATAAGTTTATCAAATCAAAACGGATACATCAAAACAAAAAATCACTAAACTGTTTAATATATGAATCTTTAAAGAAAATGTCATGATTTTGTTATGCATAGCTTAAAACAATTCCTATCCTACAAAATAAATATTGTTAACTGTCATGTTGACACAGATAATTTTAGTTATTCAAGCACGATTTGTATTGACTTGTAATACGAATAATTCAAAGATATAAATAAAAATGCGCACAAAATCAGGCATAGATACCCGACTTGGACAGAGTGCCGTAACGATTGGTACTCATGGGTCCCAAGTCTCTGCACCGTCACTGACGAGTGTTCTACGAAAACGAACTTACAAAAAATTAACCAAAATCTTGAAATTTTACATTTTTGTACGACTGTCAGCTTTAGAAGGCCCATTGTTTAATCATTGATATTTTAGGGATCCGCATATGAAGCATACCGCAAACCGTACATTTCCATCAAGGATTACATAATAATGGTCATGAATTTGCAGTTGGGTCTTCGGTTTGTTTGTAACTACATTGACTTGACATTAACATGGGGTGGAGGTTAATATCAACATTAAGATGGTACTCCCATTGATCATATGAAATTTCAGCTTTTGTCTTTGTCGTCTTCAGTGTTGTAAATATTCTGATGGGTAGTACTTTGGCAGGACTATATTCCTTTCTTGGATTGGCTGGCAATCGTACTTTTCTAAACTTCTGGGATATGATGCCGTTTTTTCAAGGCATTGCCTACAGTATGATTCTGATCCAAATTCTAGTTATTGCCGAGGACACCCTCATTGCAACGCACCCTGCCGAAGAACTATTTTCGAATTTTAAACGTCAAAGGGCCTTTCAAAATCAGAATGCTGTCATGTGCAATGTCAGCAAATATCAATTTATTCCCGGTACTGGAATGCAACTATTCACGTATGAGAAAATAGATATAAGCATATTTACGAATTATGTAATCGACACATATCGGATATGGTTAATTTTGGCCGTGCTATTTATCGTACTCGGCTTCAGAATTGTTCAATTTAAAATTTATCGCATTTTTTTAACACTGTTTACATGCAGTTTTTATGGAATCATCGTAATTACAACATTTATTTCCTCCTTTATACGGCATCAATATGCAACCATACTAATATTTCCGGAATTCACCAATCAAGCTCATTTCATTGAAGTAATCTGTATCTTACAGATTCTCGTGCAATAAACACTAATTTTTAAATTCTTTTTAGGCTTTGTTACAAATTTCTATATTTGCAATTGGCGATTATCTACCGGGTCATTTTATAACACTCGGATTTATAATGGAAGATAACCAGACGATAATGACCAAAATCTGGTCGATAATTATCATCAAATGCTCAATCAGCTTTTGCCTGCTTTACTTGATACCCACTATACCGGCGGATTTTCGCGATTTAATTGGACTAGATCGCGACCATTGCCTGCAATTTTCAGGTAATTCCCTCTAACTAAGCGACAGCTCTCAAATAATTCACATTTCAGGTGTTTATTTCATATTTGCAATTTTTCCGTACGTCGTGAGCAAATATGTCCTCTTGAAATTATCCTTTCGTATTATATACTTTACTTCTGTACTATTTTTTGGCATTGGAAATGCACTGATGCAAATGGATCTATTAAACTTTGCGGTCGCGAATCAAAAAATGATTTACTATCGATATCGCAACCTTATCTTCCTACTGATCTGGATCATCTGCGGCACTTTCACAATATTTTTGGGACTGAATGGATTCCCATACTTCTTCTACTTTATTAATTTTACATGCCACTACACCATTACCCTCTGCGTAATGGCAACGACTACATTAGGCATAGCAATCTACAATTTGGAACGCATCAACGGTGATTATCGCTTTCTTTACAGCTCAGCATTTATGCTACAAAACTCTACGAAAATTTATTTCTTATTTTACTTTGTAAGTTTACCAACGATTGATCATTTCCCCGTGCTTAGCTTTATAACTGAATGTTGCAGATCATAAGTGTAACTGCTATTGTTGACATTAGCATAGGAGAGAATTCTCACGAGAAACATTATCATGTGTCTTATACAATTATCACGACTTTATGCTTGGTGCCATTAAGTTACGGTATATTCACACTCTCACGGATAAAAGCGGTATTATTTCCCAAGAACAGTGTATTCCATTCAGGAAACTTAACTAATCATATGAATTATAGAAATACCATGGTCTTTGTCAACCGAGCCCCAACTGGGGTTCGGTACATCAAGCGGTGAGAAATCATCGTCGAAGCAAAGCAAATCGAACCATGTACACATACAGAATGAAGGGGCAATGCGATCATAATTGTTTAATAGGTCATCCGGCGCTCAAGAGAAAAATCGAGAGAGACAAAGAACTGCAAGATATAATTCAAGGATGGTGTTTATCTGCCCAATCATTCAGCTCTGATACTCCGTTGGCACCGCATGTGGACAGTTCGTCAAGTGTTCAAATGCAATAGCGTATTTGTGTATCATCAATGAATAAAATGATGAACACAATACCAGTTAGACAGGTGGGTGCCGTAGTGGGAGCAGGTTTCCTCTACCACTAAGCACCATTCCACGGAACAACATTCTACTTCCATCGCGAGTGAGTGACTCAACGAACAAGTGCGCTCTTTGATGACGAGAAACGTTGCTCAACATGAACGCTGACCACTGCGGAATAATTGTTCATAGTTCACAATAATAATCATTAAACTATTCGTTCAACGTTTGAGACTTTTGCTACAAACAAATCGTGCAATGGGGTATAACAGTGCAAACTTTCTAGTCGCATTTGTGTTGTTTCTTGTGTGCATCGCATCGAGTAAGTTTGTACAGGGCGTTGTTTCAGTGTTGGTTGTTTGTATTTTTGCGGTCATGGTTGGCATGCCAACACTGGTCTCTAGTGTAATATTTAAAATGAAAAGAAAAGCCAACGAATATGACTGATTTGTTTACCCACTTAAATTCATATCGCGATTGATAATAATTCATTGTTTTTACTGCGGCTGTGCTTTGTTTGAATGTGTAAATACAATTTAATGATAATCTAGCAAACTTTGAACACTCTAGAAACGAGAATAAAAATTGATTTTGCTTAGAATACGGTAAGGGCACGCACGCAGAAAGTTATTCGATTCAAATACACGATGATTACGTTTCGTACATATGCTCATCATGGCTTTATCACGCAACAGCGAAACGTGCAAAATTGAAATGCAAATGCGTCGAGAACGCGATTGGAACAAGGTGGATGAAGACACGTCGACCCCATCACCAAATCGTTCGTCTGAAACTCTATGAATAATTCAATACAACTATGCGTACCATTAAAGCATCTATACAAAGTGTTCCCCTTTTTCGTTTTCTAACGCTGTAATCACAAGTAATTAAACGCACTAAAAATATCGGGCATGATAAGAACTAATTTAGTTCAATTAAATGCGCGCGTCAATTCGAAAAAGTGCTTACAACGGCTTGGCAAACAGCCAAAGTATTCGATAAGTGGATTAGTAGTTAATCAATACGTAATGAAAGTCATATTCACTAACCACATTATAATTGTGAAACCAGTGGTGAATGAAACTAATCACGCGTTACGAAAGATTAAAACATACATTAACGTATCTATTCCACTAATAGCTTCGGCAATCAATTGTTATCGATGCACGGGCACAGACTCATCGAACCCGTTTCAGTGCAATGAATGGTTATCCAGTGACAACGACCTGGAGCCAGAATCATGCGATGACGTATATGGGGCCACTTATTGTGTAAAACATACAGGCCGATTCGAAGGTACAATTAAAAAGGATATTCACAATCGGATGATGGGCTGCATTATTAATAAACGCATCTAACGACCAATCTATTCTATCTTAACTTTTAACTCATGTACTAATCGTTTGTCGGGAATCATTTCATTTGTTTACTAACCACACATTTCTTAGCTTTGGGAATTAACTGCTACCAATGTTCAGCTGCAAAGACTTTGGATTGTTCTGATGGCATGATTCACATGGGTGGATTGGAACCACATAACTGTTCGCATCTTTTTGAAGCACAATATTGCATAAAATCAACGGGTTTGGATGGTAAAATGGGTTCTTCAATGCATGTCAAACATTTTCCTTGTAGCTTAATAGTTTTTATCGTTTGCCCTATTAAATTTAGAGTAATACTGAGGGCAAGTTAATATCTTTTTATAATCTTGCAGGAGGTATTGGCACTAAACGATTCTGTTCATCGTTGGATATGGGAAATTATTGTAATTACGTTCGTCAGCCAGGCGACATATTAAAAGAATATCGAACATGCATCTTTACATGCACTGGAGATGGATGCAACTCTTCAGTTAGCTATAAACCAAAATTTTATTTAACTGTAGGAGCACTCTGCATAGCTGTGTTGATCTCAAACTATATGCGTAAATAATCAGAAGCTCCTTGGTTTTACGAACTGCCAAACGTACTTTAACTTGTAAATATTTATAATTTGTTCTAGTTATGTTAAAAGCACAACTTTCTCGTATGCTACCTGTAATATTAACAACTTTGAAACTATTGCTATGTTCGTATGAGGATATGAATAAATAGAGAGAAGATTTAGGACTTAATTAAGAAGAAAAGTATTTGGATCAGTCATTCTTCTTATTCGTATCATCAGCTGTTTGAACTTCTTCAGATTCAGTATTTGTTGTACTTTCAACAGTCAACTCTTCCCTATCCTCCTGTAATGCTTTAGCTGTCTCCTCTTGATACTCCCGTTTCTCAGGATCTTCATCTTCATCATCCTCATCAGGACTTTCTTCCTCAGAGCTTTCATCATCTTCCTTCTTGTCATGATCGCTTTCAGACTCATCTTCTTGATCTTTTTCATTATCAGACTCTGACTCTGATTCACACTCTGCTTCAGGACCTCGTTTCTTTTTTAGTTTGCGACGTATAGCAACCATGCATTTCAGAGTTTGTACGAAAACATTTCGATCTTTTGGCTTACGTCTAGCGATAGACTTCTTATTCCTCTCGGAAATTTCCAATTTCAATAGCCACATGTTAAAGCTAAAATCATCGCGAATTGGAAACAGACAACATTCAACAACATTATCAGCGCATTTTCTTGGATCTTTGATATTTTCGTGTTTAATCCAATGCTTAATGTATTTGTAGAGTGGCTAAAGAAAATCCAATATTTAGTATAAATTAGAGATAAGAAAATAAGTGACTTACACTAGCCATAACCTCAGCCACCCACCAGAGAATTAAATTTATACATAGTATTGTCACTGAAGAAGATAAATTGAAAGCCAAGGGAGCTATCAAGAAAACGGGGATAATTATGATGTGAATGCATACACTAAAAGAGACCAATTAGTGTTAATTATAGAAGAATTAGTAACAAGAATATTACAAT
Source organism: Anaulacaspis nigra (assembly GCA_030264675.1). Taxonomy (NCBI): domain Eukaryota; kingdom Metazoa; phylum Arthropoda; class Insecta; order Coleoptera; family Staphylinidae; genus Anaulacaspis; species Anaulacaspis nigra. The sequence continues at coordinate 18,260 of JARJDV010000103.1, read as the reverse complement.
AATCCCATTGTACCAATAAGCAACCAGCAAACTTGTGGACAATTCTTGTCCAAAATGCAAACAAGACATCTCATTAAATTGTTAATGAATTTGAGTAAGCTCACTAGAGCCAAGAGGTAAATGAACAGTTCTGTCTGCCTAAAAGGTGATGAATGTTAGTCATTATCCCATAATCCAAAAAGCTAAAGTACCTGCTGTACAGTGTTGTAATAGGTAGCAGTGACAATGCTAGCAGGCTTAAACAATTATGCTCATAACCAAATTTGATTGATGTCCAAATGAAAGATTGGAAGAAAAATGTGCCAGTTAGCCCCAATCCCATTGAAATATGTAAAGGTATGCTGCCACCAGTTGTTACAAGATTAGTTCGATAGACAATTGTGCCAAGACAGTAGAGAAATGCTGTACCAAAGAAACCACAGTACCATAATGCATTCAGCATCCTAATTCGTAAAAACAGTTTGTACTGCATCTTTCTCAGTAATATCTACAAATCAATTATGATAGTTGTTTGCATACAGATCTTGTGGATACTCACATTGAGATAAGAGTCAAATAAGTAATGGAGAATTAACCACATTGCAAACACCCATGTTAGAGCATTGCCCACACTATTGCTATAATATTGTCCAAAATATTTGTCTATCATCCGAGGAATACACGTTAATTCCGTGCTGAAGAACATGTTGATGTAATAGGACATGGCTGGAAGCCAGATGACAACCGAAAGAATTCAAGAAACGTTTCTACACACACGAACCCACATAACGTCTGAACCACGGGGTATTTGGACTATTAATAACACCGAATGTGAGGTTAATCAACGTTTGGAATGAAAATTTCTTGGAAGACGTTAATCAGATGCCACCGCTTTGACGTTCACTTTGGTTCACTTCGAGAATGTGTTGCCCGGTTTGTTATTCTGCAGCCCTTGGGAAAACTGCTGTTTATGAAAACAACAAGGCGACTGATTATTGACTGATAATTCTAATTAATCCACTATGTATACAAAGTAAATATGCTTTGTCAGACAGAACTTTGAAAGATAAACATAAAGAAGTCAATTGTACAAAACCTCTCTATCGATTATGTTTATTTCGGATGCATTTCGTTCGGCTTGAGAATACATAACCTATTCTTGATAAATCCGCAACACAGAACATAATGTATCGGGATTGCAATGTAATCATTGAATGTACATTGTAAACGAACATCACGAATCAGGAATTAGATATAATAGACGAATATTATAACTCAACATGGCGCCTGAATGCACACATTTGCATATTTCAATTGCATTTGCATATCAACAGATTTGCCAGGAAAGGATTTAAATAACTTGTATTTACATCAATACAATCAGCGTTCTTTTCCAATTTAATATAGATGATAGATTATTGTACGATTGGTGTACTCACATATTACGCTTTACCTTGTAGAGGACCCTTTTGGCGCCATATTTGTGCAATCGCAAAAACCGAAGTAAATTATCAATTCGCGTATTGTTATACTCGTGCGCTTACCGCATTTCACACCTAATATAAGTATCGCATTATATTGATGATTGTCGCCCTGCAGTTACTTTTGAATAATTAATTACTTACAGTTTCTTCAGGAGGCCCTTGGATTCTAACCTTGAACACCTGTTGTCACCATAAAACACTGCACTATACTACACCGCGACACTGCATGCAATGCCAATGCTCATAAAGAACAACAGGTTGCATGCATTGCGTGACAAAATTTGCGGTAATCTATTTGTTTAAACGTGACGTATGTAATGTGACGTCAATAATATTAAGAATAATAAGACATCCGATTACAGGATACAATTATTACCTTTATAGGTATTAAGATTAGAATTTTTTTCTAGAATATTTTATTTCGAATCCACGGTAAGATATGATGCAATGCGAAAATGTCGAGTTCTAAAGCGATTTTCAGCTTGACAAAGAGAATCTGACAACACAAAAGGTGCATGCAATGTTATGCATTTTAAGTATGTGGCATTTGCAATTGTACTTTTTGTACGAAAGCATTTATGTCTAAACTTTGCACAATAATTTCCATGCACACGATTTAACGATGTTCTTTAGCAAATTCTTTATTGTATCCTCAATTTTTCCTGACGCACATTCATCAAAATTGCAGGTAATGCAATGAAGCATTAAACTCTATTGTCTCGAAATGGTGAAATTCAGTTTGATCCATGCAAAAATTATATTTTGAATTGAATAGTCACATAACCCTATTGTCTTATAAAAAATATATGCATTATTTATAACCTCATTAAAGAAAACCTAAAAATTTGCAAAAAGTTATTGAGATGTTGCTGCTTGTTTACAATATAATCTTATTTTGAAGCATTAACCTTTCGAGAATGCGATGTTCATGTTTCAATTCTAACCTTAACTTTTCTTCTTTCATCACATTGAAAATGCGCAAAGGAACGCGTAGGTATAACGCAATCGAATGGTGATCTCCGATTCGGGTCGAGGTAAACAAAATTTACAATTCAGAAATCGAATTGTGTTTCCAAATATTATTAGAATGCATTTCTTTCGAGCGATTGAATTTTTATGAAATCTGCACTTTGAAATCAATTAATCTTCGGCGCTCTCTTCAGCATTCTTTGAGCAATCGTTGATTTACGTTCACGTTTAAACGTGATTTTTCGATGTTGCCAATGATGTAACAAGTGTCGTTAAGCCGCGCATGCGTAAAACATATTCGATGTTCGAATGAAAAGCGTAATTTGATTGCGATAGATGATGATGATATTTAAAGACGTATTAATGATCTTGATGAATTTTTAAGCAATCTTTGTTGATTCAAATGTTTTGTAACGAGTGTCGTTTGCTTTTTGGTCAAGTTTACACAAGTTTCGCAAAAAATATTTCTTCATACGTGTATTTTTAATTGATATTTTAATTGACTTTGTTTCTATGATGAAGATTTTGCACACAATGCAAAATTGCAATACTAACAATAATAATCAATTGCATGACTAAATATTAATTAATGTGTAGTCATCAATTTATTTCTAAATCAATTAATACACAGAGAGTTTGCGATATTTAATTAATTACTACAAGTAATCAGCTGTTAAGTTGACTTTAGTACACTCAGTAGAGTGAATAATGGAAAAGTTGCTTGTAAAGCTAAAGAGTAATTGTTGGATATCAAAAATATTTAAATTCAGTTGGTTCGTCCAAGCGAGTTCATTGTTGAATTTATTATTTATTTGTTGTATTATAAGATGATTAACAAATTGTAAATAAATAATGCACATAAGTTTGTCGGTGACGTGCGACTTAAAAAGTGCAAGTGGCTGACATGACCGAAAGTCATTAGTTGAAAATCATTTACGAGTGAGCGTCATATTTTACCAGAAGTCAACTATTTTGGTGACGTGAATTTCAATAATTAAGCCAGTTTATTGCAACTTTCATGAGGTGTAACATCAAGAGAAATAATGTGTTGTTAGTGCAAAACAAGTGCTGTAAAAGAAGAATCGAGAAAAGTTCTAGAACATTCTAGAAGAAGCTATCGAGAGAATTTCTAGAACATTCAAGAAGCGACAAGAAGGTAGGGTTATTTCCATATTTTTAAATTTTAAATGTGCAATAACTTATGGGATTTTAAATATTGTATTAATAGTGTTAAATCAGGTAGTTATTATAAATAATTCAACAACAAAAGTGTTAAAATACAAATTTGTCAGCAATTAAGTAAAATGATGATTTAATGCGCAAAATTTCCATGAAAAACACTAAAAAATGAAAAGATTTGGTTTTCTGGTCTAAATATTTACCATTGATAATTGATTTATCGATTAATTTGGTTCGGATTATCATGTTCAACAATAATTGGTTCATATATTATCGGAATTTAAAGTTTATGTTTTGCTTTAAGCATAAATTGCTTCAGGTAAATGACGTCGGTAACCCAAAAACAAAATTCATGCCGTAAATTTAGTTGTCATCAAGTATGCGAATTTTTACCATTAATGATAATAAATTTCACAAAATCATTAAGAAGTTACAATTTACTTCTTTTAGTCCTCTCTAACTTTCTAGAAGATTTTGGCAGAATTATAGTTTCAAAACATATGAAATAATCCGAAAAAGAAAAATGACTTAAGTGGACTGAAAAACATAAATGTTTAATTGCACTCAGGTAGCTGCTGTGGGTATTATAAGACGATTAAACAAATAAACAAAACAAGTGAAAAGTAGTAAAGTGCAAATTACGGGAAAAGTACTCGTAATCGTCAAATTGCAGACAATTTCAAACATTATCACTAATCATTTTATGACGATTATGAATTTTGCAATTGTTTATATAACTAATGAGCAATAAAACCGTGTTATTTGTGAACAAAAGATCACTTTTCAAATTTTCTTCAGTATTATTTACATCATCAAGAATTACATAAACTAAAGCATGGAATATTTTATTCTGATGAGTGAAATGTTTATATTATATTTAAATCGAATATTCAACAATTGGTTGTTTAATGAATCAAAATAATTTTTCCATATTTTGAAGGCTATTTTGGAAAATCCCATTGCACACTCGTTAAATATAGATATTTCGAGAATTTTGTTCAACCAATCAATACATTAATTTGTGTAATTTATGAATTCATAAATTTTATTTTGATTTGATCAATAATCTAGCAGCAATTTGGTTTCAAAGTTGAATCATTCTGATATTAAGTTTAAAAGAAGTTTTCAACTTTAAATCTAATTATCTCGCAAGTTTATCGAGATAGAAGAAAACTACTTACACCATTAGAAAGGCCCTCTAATGTAGCTTAGAAATATGTAAAATCTAATACTTTCAGATAATTATAAATATAATTAGAAAGATAAGTAAATGTAATTTTCATATTAAGTTTTTGTTGACTTGGCTATATTTTACTAGTCTAACTCTTATCCTAAAAGATAGAGAAATTTATAGCAAATTAAGCAGTCTGGTTTGAATAAAGCGCATGAACTATTTTCGGGTTAAAATTAAAAAGTCGACATAATTTTAGGTCATTTTGGAAAATCCAATTCCCGACTCATTAGATATTTTAAACATTATTTAAGCATACAATTGATTAATTATTGTAATTTATGAATATATACATTTTAGTTTAATTTATCCAATAGTATAGCAACAAAATAGTAAGTTTTAAACACATTTAAAAAGTAAGAGTCATTTTCATGTAGAATTTTAGTAGTCATTGCTATAGTTTACTATTTCAAGTCTTATACCATTTGATAGAGAAATTTATAAGAAAACCAGGCAACTTAGTCTCATTAGAACAAACGAAATACTTTTTAGGTTGAAATTAAAATATCTACTACATGATAATTGAATCAATGCATTATCATCATACACATTTGATTAAACTGCATAATATTAGTAGAAACAATGGACTAAGAAGATGCAACTGGAACGAGCTAAATAAAATTCAATTCATTTGCTAAAAAACGACGGTCCTTGAAAAAATCAATCCCAGTCGAACAATAAACTTGTGAAAGTTGATAAAGTAGCGGTACTTAAAATTTTGAAAGAACAATATTAAGAAGTATAATTTATATATTATGAATATACGTTAATAATATGAAATCGATTCTCAGTCAATTGCGGTGAGCATTAAATTAACATTGACTGAATTATAGCGCGACACAAATGGAAATGCGAACGTTTGAATGCAAAAGATTCGCATCCAGGTTCAAAATTTTATTGCGAAGGTCACCAATGGGTCCAACGTAGGATCAGAGAATTCAAGTTTTATACCGAATTTTTGCTATACTTTTTGCTAATATAAATTACCTAAATAAAGCATGAAGACTTAAAGGTAAAGGATGATGGTGAGGTGGGTTGTAATTCTGTAACTGATTGCATGCATATGTTTCTTGGAAATAATATTTGAATACAGAAAATAAACAATGCTGGATGTTATTAATGCGTTTAAAAATTGGCTAGATTTGGGTTCAAATAAATTGTAAACAAGTTTCACACGTGGAGTTGCAGCTGGGTTTTAAGAATACAAAAAAAATCATATTACTTATTTTTTCCCTGTTGTATTATGAGTATTTCTTAAAAACTTTTATCACTATCATTTAGTACATCTCTTTATCTACGTTGGGTATTTTCCTCATCTAAAAATGTTTAAAAATGACAGAGTGACAGATTATTTACTGAAGCGCGTTTTTCAAAACAGGGTTTGCGGTCTTCACAACAATTCGAACATTTCTGATATTTTTTGCTACTGTATTCAGCATGGTTTTTAAAAAGTTTTATTACTATCATTTAGTAACTTTTCTTATCTAGTTTTACGTATTTGTTTCACAAGAATATTATTTTAAATGACCGAACTATACGTAATTTGCCGAAGCAAGTTTTTGAAAACATGTTTAGTGGTCGCACGAATTTTGTGATTTCTTCTATATTCTGAATATTTTTTAAAATAGTCTTAGTACTATCATTTAGTACATCTCGTTACCTATAAGTTGTGTGTGTTTTATTCAAAAATTATTGAAAATTACCGAACTAAACGTAATTTGCCGAAGCAAGTTTTAGAAAACATGTTTAGTGATTGCATTATTTCTTTCTTCTATATTCTGAATATATATTTTTACTAATCTTAGTACTATCATGTAGTACATCTCTTTATCTATACTGTGTATATTTTTTATCAAAAAATTACTTAAAATCACCGTAAAACGCGTAATTTGCCGTAGCGAGTTTTTCAAAAACACGTTTTGTCTCATTCACCATAATTCGAAAATGACTCAACGCAGTGCAAAATGTTCAATAAGTTTTTGTTATTTTATTTCCTTATTTCATCACTGCACAAAGAATTTGTCACAATCCTCATTAAAGAAGAAATGGCCAAGCTCTGAACGCACAATATCATTTGTATACTCTTTTTTTTCTTAATTTAATATTTTAAACAACTACTTTTCAAAACAATTTTAAACTACTTCATTCATCTACTAGACCGTCTCATTATAGATAATCGGTGAAAATTTGGTGAAGATCGGATTCATAATTTTTGAGTAATCTCGATTAGCAAAATTACAAATTTAAAAAATAACTTTTTGAGATAATCACGTTTAAAGTTTCAACTTTACTATAAGTTCAATGTAGATTGCGCTTTAAAAATAGCAATAATTTCTATATTATTGCAGTGTTTAATTTTACTAGAAGAATACGTAGAATACGTAATAAAAAAAATTTGGTTTTTCCAACAATTACAACTTTAATGCTGTTAAACTTCCTAAAGTTCTTTTACACCTTAGCAGAGTTGACTGCAAAGTTGCTGAGTAAGATTTGCGCAAATTTCGGTTTGCGATTGGCGCGCAAACCAACACTCTCCAATGCTCTCCAACACCAACAGCAACACTAATCAAATAAAGCCTCCCGAAAGTTATCGGGCGCCGGCATAAAAGTTTCGCATTGCGTACGGCTCGCAACGTACACCCGCCGTCGACTCGAAAGACCACAACCATCCATCCATCCTCCGAGTATCATTCCATTTGCATCACTCGGTTGCATCGTGCCGGTTCACGATTCTCGTACCTTAGCAAATCTTCCAATCAAACGCCAAAGAGACAAGACAAACGCATCACCTCAGTTTAATTGTGTGTTACGTGCTTTATTCAAGCTTCGTTTGTGCATTTTTTTCATTAGTTATAGAAAGTGGATTATTCTGTTTGATTGCCCCTTGTTTATTTCAAATCATATAAAGGTAATTGCTTTTATTCTTTTATTATCATTACTTAAGTCATCTAACCTTAAAGCGTTTTTTTACTTCAGTTTGAAGAAATAGAAATTGGGTTAGAATATTACGTAAATTTTTTATATTTAAACTTATTGTCATTCTTTTTTGGTAATGTTTACTTATTAATGACTTAAGTAAAGTTTAGTCGCTAAGTGTAAAAATCAATATTTGAGCGTACATTCCATGAGTTGACGCTCTAGTCAAGCATTGAATTCGATGGCGAATTGTTGTTTCTTACATTAATTCCAAATGCAAATATAGGTAGCCATCCCAAGTCTAAGTCAACGTCAACTCTTTCAAACTCACATGCAACGAAACCTTTTAGCCATTCGAAATACGCATATAAATACCGCATACAAATGCAACGCGAAACTTGACACAGACTTTAGTAATGTGACTTAACTCAAAGTTAAGTTAAAAGTTAAGTCAATTTGCTTCTTACTCTTCGCTATACAGTCGAATCTCGTTTCAAATCTGAAAAGAAAGTAGTGATTGAATTATTTTCGAAAATGTAGATTAATATTTATTTTGAGAGTATGTAAGGCTTAAAATTGCTTGCTGAATTTGTCAAAAGAGAGATATTACTGTATACGCATGGATATTGTAATGATTTGACATTGCGTCATAAACGACATCAAATATGAAGAAAATCAGACGACAAACAAACGTTTGCAAACAAATGTATTTTGTATATAGCATACATTCATGCGTTACGTGCACAAATGCTTAAAATCCGATTCCATATTGCATGAAGTAATTTGTGACAATACGTGTAAAAAGATTCAACGCCGCCAAAAGTGAAAGAGAAAGAGAAGAGAGCAATTTTATCTCAACGCTTAAATTAACATCACGTCGCAAAATAACGAAAAAAAAATGGACGCCGTTGTGTGTTTGCAATAATGTTTCAACAAACCGAGTTCTTTTATACGCTTTTTTCTCTGTTCTTCTTTAACATCATCTTCAGTGCTTGACGCGTTTTCTAGAGTTTTCAACACTCTTCAATAAGAGTGTCATCATTTCAATTGTGTTTGTTCTCCTAATGGGTGTAACACCGCACGCTTGATTTTATGCTACATAATGATTACACTTATTGGCTTAACCTAATTTTTAATTGCACATTAAGGAAACTGTTGGTTGCAAATATTTTTCCAACGTTGCTGAGTTGCTTCACGTGTTGCGCTTGAGAACAAAGAGAAATGCCAAGAATCAGTTAAGAATAACGCTTAGGAAATGAGAATAAGTTTATAGTTTAGAATATGTGATAAATAGATTGAAAGAATCGTAAATTTTACAGAGAAAAGAGTGAGATGAAAGTAATATTTGGTCTAGATGTGAGACACATAACCTAACTTGATTTTAGTTATCAAGTTAACATTAACGTCTCTCTGCTTGTTTCTTACTATTTCATACTTAGATCACGAGATAATAACAACTCTGTGACGATAATAACGATGGAATAAAAATGAATTTATATGCGTAAAAGATAAAAAAATTATTGCAAAATTAATAAAATGCTTATTAGATCAAATATTCGAAAGTAAATTACTACAATCTACAATCTTACTACAATCTTTAACTGATTGCAGAAGTAATAAATTAATTTCAATTGGAAATCATATAGAAATTTAAGGGAAGAGAACAAAATTATTATAAGTTAGTTACCGTATTTAAAAGCGTTTTATCGTTACCGTATAACGATAAAACATTTTTCTATTTTAAAAACGGTTTTTAGAAAAATGTCTGTTAAAGTAATTTTCAGATTATAATTTTCATTTGTTGGTAACATAACTCATATTAACAACGAATATAGTTAATTAGTGTTTCCCAGAGTCTTCCGACCACTTATAACAAGCATTTAGATATGATTTAGTGAGTAGACGAAGTCTTAAAATTTTAATATTTGGATATATCGCATCATCACATCACAAGACGCATCATAAATTTAAGTATATGTTTCTAGGTAAAAGTCTCGTCTTATAGAGCGGAAATGCGGTAATTGAGTCAACATATTTATAGTGTTAATTTTAAATCAATTATAATATTTCTTGAAGAGGATCAAAATATATAAATGATAAATGTTATCGAATATTACCGGCCTGTTTTACAAATTTAACAAAAGTTTCACATTCTGTGCAAATTCACTTCGACAGGGGGAATAAAATAATTACGAAATTTACGATTACAAATTTCGCTTACTTAGCGAATTTATCTGAGTGACAGAAAATGCCATAACAACAAAACGATTGCTTAACTCATACCATATTAGAAAATACATTTAAAAGATAATAAAATGATTATAAAGGTAATAAATCACTTTAAATTAGAAATTTCATTAAAATTTTAATAGAGAAACTGCAGTTCTAGTAAGAATTACATTTCTTCAAGTATCAAAACTAATAAAAGTTCAACTTATTATCAAGGAGAGTTAGAAATTTTTAAAAAATTGTTTCACTTTAATAAATTATGGGTGTCATAGAAATATAATAAGTACAAAATGCAAAGAACGATTGCATAATAGATAACGTATAAGGAAATAAGTTTAAAATGTAATAGAGAAACTAAAATTTTTGTCAAAATTAAATTGGTTAATTAACTCACGATTCTTGACGTATTTATCAATTTGATTTCAATAATAATAGTTTTCGAACAGATTCACAGCTAATAAAAGTTAAACTTTGTCGAATATTGTCAAGTTTCACAAATATATAAGCAGCTTCACTGCATTTGCTAAAAGATATCCTAAAATACAATAATTGCTAAATTTATAAAACGATTAGGTAAAGTATTAGGAAATCAATTTAAAAGATAATAAAATGATTGCAAGAATAATAAATGAATTTAAATTGAATATTAGTTGAAAAATTTGAACAAGAAAATAAAATAATTTTAAAAATGAAGTTAGTTAATTACATTCTTCAAGTGTCAATTTTGATTAAGTTCATGACGACATAAAAAGCAGGTATGAAACTGTAATTAACTCATAGATATACGCAATCCTGATAATAAAACTTGTCAAACAAAAAGAGCAACATGACGTGCGTCATATTATTGCACATTGAGCAATTTCAGTGCAAGTTAAAAGTCGAAGTTGCAGCCGAAGAAGTAAGATAATTAGAAATTATAGATATATTACACACTTGTGCGTTTATCGCAAGAATCGCAACGAATGTGTTATTCGAACTTTTGAACAGACGCAACAATTCGTTCCAGGCGCGTTGCTTTGTTGTTTTGAATGACAAGAAATAGGTTTACAACTTGTTGCAGCCATTCGATTAACACTCACGCTCGATGTTTCACTACGAAAGATACTTTAAAGAAATTCCACGCAGATATTTAATGAACATGTAAATTAGAGAAAAAACTATTTGCCATGTATGTAATTCAGTTGCTCAATACTGAATTCATTAAATTGATTTTTCAAATATTTTATGGTGCTTATTGTGAAACGTTGTAAGAGGTATTATTATCATTTAGCAGGGATTGATGCACGTTAAGACGTGATTGAACCTAGAAGAAATTAATTAGAATGTAAGGCATTTTAAGAAATGTTAATTAGGTATTTTCAATTACTTTATGCCTTTGGAAGTAAATGATAGTTATATTATGAAATATTGATAACAAACTATCACCTCAAAAAATGGGAAAAATAAGTATTGTATTTCTAAGAAAACCTTTTCAGGATTTAGTTGTGTGATTCTGAATTAACAACCAAACAGAAACTTTTGAATTAATTATTTCTATCATGAGAAGGTTGTTGATAAAGTAATTTATTATTATGCACGAAAGCACTAATAAATAATTCATATTTAACAGAAAATAAGTGACTATAGTTATATTTAATGAAATCTTTTGGTAATTTATTTACCGTATTTGCCTAACTATAAGATGCATCTTAGGATAACATGCCCTCAAATTATATAAGTTAAAAAAATTTATTTTAAAGTTACCTACTTTCAACTGATAATTTGCATTTATTGTTAGCTTAACTCATAGCAGTAACACTCAATTCGATTAAGCTCTAAAATAATGATTCCCATAATATTCGGATTACATACTTAGTTATGTTTTTCGACATAAGATGCATTCAAAATATCAATTTAGTTGATTAAATCAAAATTAACCTAAAAGAATCTTTTAAAATCTTTGATAGGACTGCAAATAATGAGGCAATTGAAATTTAACAATCGATTTTTAAGTAAATCATTAATAGTTTTTATCTGAAAATGTAAGCTCAACAAAAACAGATTCTACATTTAATTTCTAAATTATTAATGAAAGTTTGAAATATTTGAAATATACTATCAAAAGAAATTTGTTGATCAAGTGTTGATCACTTTTTCCACTTATTCTAAGCATTTTATTTGTAATTTACTCGCGTTACTGCAGAAATCTTCCCAATATTTGGATGATTAAAAGATAATTATATTAAGTAGAAGTTGACTTGAATTAATAGTACCAGTCAATGTGACTGAATTAACGCAAACTAATCTGTCAACTAATTAATAAATATTTGATTTTTATACGAAAATGCCATCTTAACATTACACAATTTGTGTAGCTAATAGTTAATTACTATAGTGTTACACGCGGTTTTTTACTTTTACAATTAAACTCGAAATTTCTTATGGTTTGATGGTAATATTACCCATTTAAAGTTGAGGTGTGGCTTATAAAAGATGCGATATTCGCTTATCTTAAGAAATTTTCGAAATATTTCATGATATGTAATGTTATGAAAAGAAATTTTGGTAACATGTTGAAATAGGTACTAGAAATAATAATAGACAAATATGCAATCAAAGAAATTAAAATTACCCATCAACTGACACTATTGATTCACTAAATATTAAATAGGTTTTCTTTGGCCGAAAAAAAATGTAACCTCATCGCAAACAGTTTGCGCAATTTTTTTCTTCATCCTATCGGTATTTGTTATTGAAATCGCTTATTAAACATTTGAATAATTACATAACGCACGTGACGTGCATGGCAATTGATGTCCTAATAACTATTATTCCAATAATCTATGAATGCGAAATTGAAATTGCTTTGCACTTAATGATGCCAGCTAATTACTGTTTAAATACGTTTACTGAACTGACGCCGGCAAATATTCCAGCACAGCTCATAATATTTTTGTTCCATTGTGCAAGGCAGAAAAACTAATAAACGGAGCAAATATTATGCGTATTTTGCCAAAAAATCTCACAGATGGTAATCAGTCGAAAATCAATATTAAATAACGACGACGTTTGTCTTCGTATTGTTTAAACAATTAATACAAATGATTCACCGAGGTATGCGTAGTGCAAATAGAATTAATAATAACTGTGAAAGAGCGTTTGTTTAATTATTATTTACAAAATCGTGTCGTGTATTGTTGTGCTTAAGTTAAGTTGATTTACCTAATGTTTATTTTATCGTAAGATTTATGACATTCTTATTACTTGCCATATTTCATAGTGTAAACTCAGTATTTAAGTAGGTATTCCAAAATGAGCAAAATTTATTAAGTTATTAACATCAATAACAATAAATATTAGCAATAAATATTTAATGCGTTTAATTTAACTTTTAATTGTTCTGAAACAATTATAAATCATTAAAAGTTAATTATTAAATTCGAGTATAAATAATATTAAATAAACTCAGAGAATAATATTCCAAGCAATATTTTGCTTCAAAGTTTACTTCAAACATTACACATAACCTCACTTGATTTTAGTTATCAGAGATTATGTTATCATCTCGCTTTATATGTGAAAAATATTAACGATGATTTTTACGAATATAAAAGAGGTTTCACTCTCTTTGCAAACTTATGTTGCTGACAGAGAGAGAATAAAATTGCAAGATTCATAAAACGAATTACAATACACTATTTTTGGTAAAACAAAATTATTTTCCACGTTTAATAAAATATCTAATTGTTCATTTATTAAACAAATACAAAGCGTGAAACGTGAATAATTTATGGCGCGTAAAAACATTACATTTCGTTTAAGCAATTTTGTAGTTCATGATCGTTTCATAAAAATGCGTGATTTCTTCATAGATCAACATTAACGCCGAAACGAAATGGTAATCGCTCGTCACTTTGAGACGCCAAACTTTACGTTTAACCTCGCATACATTTCTCTTTTTTGTTCTTCTTCGCCAAGCCGGCTGACTCAGTCGGTCTGCTTGCTTTTTCCACATTGCGTATGACGGCTCATTACGTTCGTAGCAAATGCAGTAACGCACGTAAATGCTCAATGAGAACTTTCACTATTTGCAATAGAATATACGATTCAAGTGTACTCGATGATCGCACTCGCGTACAATGGACGCATTTAAGTGAAGCGTGCTTAATATTTTCGCACTTATGTTGGTTACATAGCTTAGCGATTGTTCATCGCATAGCACGTTGTATTGTTGATGGTTTAGGAATATTCCGTTCATATTTTGCGCTACTTTTGCGACACTCGGTATACGATCGGAGGCTAAGTGTGTGACCGACTGACACTCACAAAATCACGAAGAAGAAGAAGAAGGAGAAAAAGAAGAAGTTGTTCAAATTATTATTGTACTTTACAACAATCATTAAGTGATTTGGGTATCCATGTTCGTAATGAATAACTGTAATACTTATATAATTATTTTAAGCTCGAATTAGAATTTGGCAAACTTTCAAATAAATTTATAAAGCAGTACCAAATAATTAGGAATTTAGGAGAAAATTGTACTCGTTTTCATGCTTGCAATGAAGATTTATTTAATTATGGAAAATTTCATTCAAAGTTTGGAAGAAAATCTTATTGAAATAATGAAAATGATGTTATTTGAATGTCTCGAATTATGAATTATTTAGTAATTTGTTTCAATATTAAAGTAAATTTAACAATTTTTGAAATTAAATTCATACACAAATATAATTATAAATTAAGTACTTACTATAAAGTAGAAAAGATCTTTACATTATTACAACATTAATTAAGTAATTAAATAATTCCATTATTCATGATTAAGTATTACCTACTTCTTAATTATTTTATAACAAATATCGTTGACATTAAAAACTTTCTTAAAAATAAAAATGCATTCGAATAGTACGTTAAACTATTAGGAAAGTTGAATTATTATTTCAATTTTAATCTCGAAATAAGTTATTTACATACGTCCCCCGAACGTAATACAAAAAATTCTTCTAAAAATACGAGAATTACACTTTGATTGTTTATTCACCAAACATTTACACTCCATGATGAGATAACCTAAAAAGTAAATAATTTATAGCGTGTAAAAACATTTCGTTCGTTGAACTTGTATGCGAATTGCATTTTAATTATATTTAAATAATCTTGAATGGTTCAGACCTTGCTCAATTATTACTTCACATTTAAATCTGGAAATAATTTATTTATATTCTTGAGCTTAATTTGCAATACAAAATTATTTCTACAAATTCTGCTAGAAATATCTTTATCTTCAAACACTTGTTTTGTCCAGAAATTTGTCAAAAAACGAGAACAATATTTTAATTATCTCAATGTTAAACAATGTTAAACAATAATTACTATGAGGAGATAACATGATAGATAATTTAGAGTGTCTACAAATATTTCGTTTGATCAAGTTGTATTCGAATTAATTTTTAATACAAAATATTCTTCTAGAATCTCTTATAATTAATAGAAAATATTTCTTAATAGATAATAGAAAATTATAGAAAATTATCTATTAAAGAGAAATTTTCTAGAAACGTTTTGAAACACAAGAAATGCGTTCTAAATGTCATTAAACAATAACAAACTATGATAAAAATTAGATAATTTACAGCATATCAAAATATTATTGAACAATAATAACTATATTTATTTTTTCTTTGAAAGCACACCAAAAAAGCCCACACCTTAGTACGTATAAAGGGCTCATTGATTATATACGATCAATACGATCTTTCGGCCTAACTAAGTAAATTTACCTAGTTTTATTCATCTTCATTTAGAAATTCTACTAGAAAATAGAAAATATCCGCCTAGAAATAACTCCTTCGTCTAGAAACACCTAGAGAATGACATTAAACATTAAAGCTACTAGAAATAAATTTTTTCCACGACAAACCATCAATCAACGTTTACCTGTAACTAATAGAAAATAAGTTTTAAATGAATGTGCGTTGGGCCTTCTTATGTTTAACCCACAATTTCGTCATTAATTGCAGCTTTGAAAGTTCATAGAAATATGATTGAAAACACAAAACGTATTGCGTCAAACAAAAATTCTCTTGTTGCTGATGGCACTCGCGTGTTGTCATTGAACGTGGAAAAATAACCGAGAAACATTTACAGCTTTCAATTGCACACTTAAACAATGAACCACGCACTCTCGCCTATTTCGAGTTATAATAAACTTAACGATACTCAATAAACGTGTCACCCAACTTTACTCGTCGTACTCATCCAATTCTTTTATCTCTCTCGCAATGCGTCTTGCGCATTAGGTTTCAACTAATAATTTTATATTAGCCATGTAATAGAATTTTAACCTTTAACTAATTTTCCTCGTTAAAAATTAGCGTGGTAATTTAACAAATTTCACATTTGCATACGTAAGAAATTATTATGTAAATTTTCCGGTTGATAATACATTTTTTTTAAATGAGAAAAAAAGCATCTTCAACTTTGCATTTTGTGGTGGGTTATTATCATCGTATAAACAGAAGACGATTGGGAGAATCGTAATTATTATAACCAATAGAATAATGATGGTAGCCATTAACATTAGCGAGAGTCATTGGAAATGCTAATTGTTGATTTTAGCAAGCGCGTATAAATTTTTACGATTTTCGTTGAGTTTGCACGCAAATGACACACGGTAATATTTGTTTGCAAGTCGTAAACTTTTTCCGCGCGCAATTGCCAATCGCATTTCAATGCCGCAGCGTGCAAATATTTAGTGGCTTTTTAGGCAAATGCAAAAATTGCGCTAAATGTTGATCACGCGTACGATGATGCAATAGTTGGCTTGTTAATTCTTTAAACAATTGATTGAATTTACAGCAAGATAATTTTACTACTTTTGAATCAATGAATAACTTTTTCGAAGGTTTCGCAGTCGTTTTCTTAATTTATTTGTTATTTTGTTATTATTTTCTTTATCGCGTCTTAATGTTGTTAATGTTAATCAATTATTAGCAATTACACGTAAGATAAGAGATTGTGTGTTAATGAGCAAGTTCTTATTTTTTGTAGTTGTTTTCTTAATTTGGAATTGTACTTTTCAATAATGTACCTAATATACTTAGAAATCAATAACTTTTTATATCGTTTGCAATTGTTTTCTTAATTTTTTAAACACCATCAACTTTTAACGATCTCGTATATCATGATGGTATAGTTTTTAATTATTTAAACAATATATTGATTATTGGCGCGGTTGAGTTCGTAAACGAATGCTATAATAAGGTAGTTAATATTAATCAACTTTTAATGATGTTTAATGATGTCATACTTATCAATTATTATTGTTTAAAAAATCAATTGCAAATATGCAGAAAGAATATTATAATACTTACAAATCAATTAAGCTTCACCTCTCCCTTATTTAACGTATCGCCCACTTTCGCAAAAATATTTAGTAATTTTTACTAAGCGTCTCTTACATTTATTCATCGCCCCCAAATGCACTTTAGTACATAACCGCCCCCATTGACAAACTTTTAGTGCTCATACGTAAGATTACACTATACTTGTTGATTATTTAAACAAATACTCATTGCAAATGCAATAGTTGTTAATGGAATGCCTGTCTAGATACTACTAAAAATCACATTGCTAAATAATTTTTTCTTTTTGCAGTTGTTTGTTTAATTAACCATGGCACCCTACAATAACGTGGCTGTTAGGGCGCCACTTGTAGAACCGGAAATCCTGTCGCCATCAAGCGAGAAATCTGCATGTAGTACAGAGCAACGCATAACTGCCAACGGCAGTACGACAGCGACAAAAGAAGGCGATGTAGTCAAACCAAAAACCAAACCGTACAAAGGAATTTTTGGGGAATACCAAACGGAACTCGTCTGGCATAATATTATACCAATTACCGTGTTGAATGTCGTTACCATTTGGGGCTTCTTTCATTTTCCGTATATACAAGCTTACAAATCAGTCATTTGGGGTAAGTTTAATTTCTTACTATTATCGTATTTTACGAACGATAAAACGCTCCCGAAATTTATACATTGATTTGGATTATTAACACGTTGACTACTGTGTTACCCGTGATCGGGTGACATTAAAAATCCTGATAGTGTTGAAGCCGGATTTTTTCAGATTTGGTTTTATTATCAGTTTGTCCACTAATTGAAGAGCCTTTACCTCTTTACATTTTATAATATTTAACAACGTACCTGACAGTGATTTTCTTACAAAAAAGAGTCAATACACCCATACCTCGCTTTGCGTCGTTTCGTTTTGCGTTGTTTTCGATGTTGCGT
>JARJDV010000093.1:0-18088 GCA_030264675.1 Anaulacaspis nigra | reverse complement strand
TGAAAAACAAAATAGGCGTTTTGGACGAGTGTACGATTCTTCGTATCTCGAATTTTGTTCGCATCTTAAACAAAAATATGTACCGAGTGTTGCAAACAAATTAATTACCGGTGTATTATTAAAGATATAAAACGGCATGCGGTAAGAATATTAATCCACAAATAAAGATTTGTGACTTGTGCGCGAGCATCAAATTTATACGTTGAGAAACGCCCGCTATTCGGGTGTGTTTGCTCGGGGTGGTGTGAAAATTAGAAAATATCTAGACGATATACAGTGCACAAGTTTGTACGTGTGCTTTGTGGACAGCCGCGTATATTAATCAGATTCTTGCGTGGTGGTTTATACGTGTTGTGTTTTCGCAGCCATAATTTAGCAAATTTCCAGCTGGTGTATAATCATCAAGTTACACACGCATATGCTGCAAATTTTACTAAATCATGGACAAATTATGGGTTGCATTCTACGTTCCTGCTAACAATAAACAAATAGATGCTCGCTTCGAATCGGATAAAAATTCCTGCCAAGTAATTTGCCATTCCAAATTTGCGACGTGCAAAATTGTCGTTTTCTCCTCCTTTTCAGTCTACTTCTACCCCCGAACGAGTTCTTGTTTCGGACACGACGCGCAAATATTGTCAATGTGCACAATACACAACCTTTCATAGTACTAATTCCACCTTTTTCTTGATTTTTTCATTCTCTCAAAACACGAAATACTCTATCAATAATTTACAAAGAGATCTTGATAGAATATCTTAATACAAAATCTTGTACGATTCTAAAAACGAATGGAATGAATTATAAATTGTACCCATCGAGTATATCGTTATCGGCAGATATCGGTTCGTACTTGAAGCCCATTCTGGTCCCCCTTAGAGCATTCAGCAATCGCAATGCGGTCGCATTTCGAGTTTCGTGCCACAATCCAATAAATTTCCCCAGCAAACATTCAGAAATCCACATCGTCTACTGCTCCACACTACGAAGCAATTCGTTCATGTTCGGCACTTGCCGATTTCTTATTTGCAATCCCTTTATTTCCAGATTGTTAATTACTTTTGTTTAAACATGTTATGCGCTGTGGCGATTTATATCAAAAATGAAAAATACGCGTGAAATATTTTTTCCGCACGCGCTTGTTATCCGCGCGCATTTATCCATCTCATGTTGCGTTGTTATCCTGGGATTTTTTATGCTGTGCACCGCAAGGGTGCCGTCGGCGATTTGATACGGGTTTCTAGTTAATTTGTCCCTGCTAATTCGCATTACATTTTTCCTTTGTATTTATGCGTGTTAAACTCGTTTAACACACTTATCCTTTTACATTGCCTAATTTTTCTTCGGCATCCTTTTTGCCTCGTCCCCACCGCACCTTCTTTTCACTCACTTAGCCGCATTGTCCCTGTTTGTGCGAGCTTTATTTCCTATTCGCCTGATGATGAAATTTTCGGTTAGCTCGCGCGTTTGCCGCTAAATAATGAGGCGGCGTTTATTTATTGTACTCTCACTCTCTCTTTCTCTCTCTCCAGAAGGACGACGAAGGGGCTTTGCTCCTTTTTATTTATGTGCGGCATGCGCGTACCGGTTTTTTTCTTCTCGCTTCGCTTTCGAGGCCGAGTGTCCTTCCGCGCTCTTAGGTACACCGTTGCGCAGTGCAACGTGACGACACTCGTCGTATCCTTTTTCGCCAAGGATAACCCAGAAATGCACTCAGGAGGTGCGCAACGCAACGAGAAACACGCACCAAGACGGAAATATTTTTTTCAGCCCGCTGCGACAAACCTAAACGAATAAACAAAAAGTGTTATAAATTATCCTCTTGTTTGCCTAGTTGCAAACCGCAGCACTTCTCATCCTCCACATACCGAGTGTTTTACTCCACATACATTTTTCGCACTGTGCGTGTTTTTACAACTTTTTAATGGCTTTATGTTTTCGGAAAATGACCCAGCACGAAGTCGGCTCAAAATTGTTGTCCTGGCAGCCATTATGCAGGATAACTGCAATGTCATGCACGTACATGTTGTTATTTGTTATGTTTTACTTTAGACTCGCACGACTAAACGTGATAATCAAATTTATTTTAATTACAACTCACATCCTGTTAGATTAATCATCATACATGGTGTTTGCGAATTTCCAAAATATAATTAATTTAAGGCATGAAATAATGTATGTATAGAATTTTTATATGATGAATAGTTTTGTCAAGTGAACGTTTAACAAGTGAATTTGAGAGAAAATTGAAAAAAAAAGGTTTTGCACGTTTTACAGCTGGAATAGTTTGGGCAAACGACAATATGGTCATGCAATATGACTGAGAAACTTCTGGCTTTTATTGCCGGACCACTTGTGCCGGCCATGCCTCAAACACTATGGCATCCGAACGCGTTTCCGCTTTTGTGTTGCCCGCGATCTCCTCCAACAACATCCTGGGTAACATATGTTGTAATACATCAATGATTCCATCAGGAGTCACCTTGAAACTTTTATGTTCCTTTTATTAATTTATGAGACAATTTTTTAAACTTAATCTACGCCCAACAATTTTTCTTGTTTATAAACTTTTCGCTAAAGAGATTACAGTGTTTCTCGCACTATAAGACGCGCGTTTTTAGCTAGAACTTGAATTTATGATGCAATGATGCATTTTATTCACAAATTAAACTTTAAGACATCCTCAACACCCCCTCCAAAGGGGTGTGTGGGTGCCAGAGGAAATCCTTTTAAGGATCTAAGGATTCTCTTTGATACAGCAGTAGAACTAATGCGAGAGCTATATAAAATAAGCAAAATTTTGTTCAAAATGCTTGAAATTTCGTCTTTAAATGGTCATAACTATTGTCTGGGTGGGATTAGGCAAGATGACACTGAGCAGCGATGATTCTTCATTAAATTATCTATCGTCTAGTGGTAATAACTCGATGATACAAGTTGACAAATTTGATAGAAATCGATTTGAAAATATTTTTTCCGCCTAAAATCGGAATATTTTCAAAAATTTATTTCTTATTGGAAATATAATATTTATGAAAAAATATTTACTCCGTTATAAATATTATTAATTGTGCTTTCTATAAAATAAAATAGTTTTATTGGGGAAGAAGCAAATTCTTGAAAAAAGATATTTGAAATTGACGTTCCCGCAACGAGTTAATTGCGTCCTGGAATTTGTTGAACTTTGACGGTAAATTATTGTTAAACTATCTATTCAATATAACTCATATTTACACATTTGTAAATTAAAATTATTCCTTTATCTCTTCATAAATTTTTTTATATGTCAATACTTAATTTACCGATATTGTGGATCAGTTTGCGTCGGTTTGAAATTTTTTAGTTCACCCAAAATCAGATATTTTTCAAGAAATAATTTCTAATTGTAAATATAATATCGAAGAAAACGTTTTATATCACAACAAAGATTATTAGTTAAACTTTCTATAGAACTAAATAATTTTATTGAAAAAGAATCAACAACTTGGAATTATGAATTTGATATTACCAAAACGCGCTAATTGTGACGCAGAAATTGATCGATTTTGACGATAAATTGCTGCTAAACTATCCATCCGATTTAAATCATATTTACACATTCATAAAATAGAGCTATTCCTTTATCTACACATATTTTTTTTATAATGTCATTCTTAATTTACCAATAATGTCTCTTGTAGACCAGTGCGCGTCATTTTGAAATTGTTTTCCTCGCAAAACTTGGATTTTTTGTAATAAAATTTGTAATAAAAGAAAATATAACATCTAAGAAAAAATATTTATACCAAGACAAAGTTTAATAGTTTTTATACCAAGACAAAGTTTAACTTTCTATAGAACTAAATAATTTTATTAAAAAAGGATCAAGAACTTGGAATTTTGAATTTGATAAACCTGAAACTCGCTAATTGTGACGCAGAAATTGATTGATTTTGACAATAAATTGTCGCTAAACTATCCATCCCATTTGCATTATATTTAAACATTTATAAAATACAGCTATTTCTTTATCTACACATCATTTTTAAAAAATGTCATTCTTAATCTACCAATAATGTATCTTGTAGACCAGTGCGCGTCATTTTGAAATTGTTTTCTTCGCCCAAAATCGGATTTTTTGTAATAAAATTTGTAATAAAAGAAAATGTATTATCTAGAAAAAAAATATTTATACCAAGACAAAGTTGAATAGTTAAACTTTCTATAGAACTAAATAATTTCATTAAAGAATGATCAAAAACTTGGAATTTTAAATTTGACATTCTCGAAACGTGCTAATTGTGACGCAGAAATTGTTCGACTTTGACGCTAAGTTATTGCCAAACTATCCATCCGATTTGAAACATATTCAAAGATTTTTAAAATTCAGCTCTTCCTTTATCTGCCAATAA
The DNA here is from genome assembly GCA_030264675.1 of Anaulacaspis nigra. Classification (NCBI taxonomy): domain Eukaryota; kingdom Metazoa; phylum Arthropoda; class Insecta; order Coleoptera; family Staphylinidae; genus Anaulacaspis; species Anaulacaspis nigra. Next base: position 13,697 of record JARJDV010000093.1, on the reverse strand, counting down.
AAAAATTCAAAAAAATTATTCTTTAATTTATCAAAAATTTCCCCTATTGGCCACTATCTCTCATTGAATGTGACAAAAACGATAATTATAATTTAAATACTCCATTACGCTTCCAAACTTTGCAGGAATAATAAATAACTATGATTATTATCAGCATGTGGTTAATTTTATTGAGGAAACAGGTCCGGAGTGGACAAGCACTTAAAGTAAATTGGAAAAACGATGCGCGCAACACAAAAGGGTTAAATGAAGGGCGAATTGTGGACGCGCAATCTCGAACGAGCGTATGCGGTGAACGCGCCTCTTGTGCTGAATGCCTAAAAGAGATATCGAGTGCAGTTAAAGAAAAGCGTGCAGGATGTTACCGCGCCGACTTTGAATTACTTTCGTTTTGCTCGCCGCCATCCAACTAATAGCGACGGCCGAGCAAACTCGTGCAGCGTGCAATTTTTCTAATGAAACGAAATGACATTACATTACCCCCCTTTTCACCGTTGAGCCGAGCTGAGCGGAGTGGAAGTGGCAATGGCAATGCCTGCTGCACAAAAAAAATGGGACCAAAAAAACGAGGACGTGCACGAAAAACTTACGAAAGCGAGCGCGTAAATGAAATTGGAGTAATGCAACAGGATATGTACAGCTGCACAGCTGCCATCTTCAGGTGCTAACAAAGAAGATTGCACAAGTGCATCCATTTTCCTTCAACTCACAAAATACTTTCAAACAACCAACAACAAAAAACCGGTATAACATTAATTACTTAAAACGTAAAGCTTAATTTTATTTGTAAAATTATTCGAATTAATGTATAAAAGAAGTGAACAAACAATGTTTGTCAGTCGTTTGGAATGAGGAACACGAAGGACGAAGAAGAACCATCATCAGTCTCGTGAGCGTAGCTTGACTGATGACCGACGTCGGCGGTGACGACTAAAGAATGAAGGTTGGCGGTCGTCCTTGCCGCCTCCGCGCGTCGTCGTTGTGTTATTAAAGCGCGTTGTGTGCGGTGCACTCGCTGATGGACGTTTGCGCGAGACGCAGCGCCTCTGAAGACAATGTAATAATAGACGACGCCGCTAAAGCGATGCGACTCTAAAGTAAACTGCATCTGGATGGAGTCGTGGCAGCGGAACGAATGCAATAGCCGGAACGCATACGAAAGCAAACGATGCACGCCGTGACTTGCAAGCGACCGTTTGAGGCACCCGAAGGGAACTAAAAAGCAACGCGGCAAAAAACGAAACAATAACACCAACTGGAAAAAGTAGAAAGTCACTAGATGCGAGTTTGCTCAACGCAAGCGGCAACAACGCTGCGTTATTTCAAAGTGCAAAAAATTAACACGTGACCTCACAAACACACACACACACGCACCGATTCGTAATGTTTGCGTGTTTGAGACAGCAAATTATTGATTGCCTTTTTGCGTAGAATAATTAAAGCCGACACATTGTTGTCAAATGAAAAAATGTGCAAATTCGGCGCTTGTTACATTCAATGAGATTTCGTCGAATGCTCATGCGGTCAAGCAGGCGGAAGCGTTCCACACACACGCATGCGCGCGCTCCAAAAGTGTTCGCCGTGGAATAATACGAAAAAAGTACGCGGCAGCCAAATACACCGCGCGGCCAGTAGAGTGGAGCCGAATGAAAAATCTCATTAAAATTTAATTTTCCACAATGTCATTGTGCTTAATAGAATTTGCCCTCGTCAATTATCGTCGCCGACAGCACGGTGCGCGCGTCACGGAAGGTTGAGGCAGAATTCATGATTCAATCACGGATTGCAATCGTTTGAGTTTTTGCGGACGGGTGAAGGATAATTCGAGTTAATTAATAGCACGGCGCGCACGCGGCGCATCGCTCATCATCTTCAATATTCTTCATTCGTTCCGTTCGTGTGCGCGCAATGTCCTTCGCTTCCTCCTCGTGCCCGCCCGCCGCGGCGTGCACCAACGTTTCTATTCGTCCTATTAGAGTTTTTTTCGCCAATTTGCAGGGATTATCGAATTACAAGCAATTAATATCATCAATTCAAAGCGTTCCACTCTTCGAAAAATTTCAATTTGCATTTGTCGATCATGTTAATTTACTAAATGAGTTTTAGTTCACAATGTTTCAATTCAAATTACCCACTCTATTAATATTGATTTAGTTCATTGTTAAAAATTTAATTAACTAATTCGTTGCCATTGTGTTAAATTAATATATTTGTTAAATTTCCGGTCTACTAGATGTTTGAATTAGTTAATTTTATGTATTCTTTAGATTTATGTATTCTTTGGGATCTCCTTAAATGAGCATATTATTGATTTTATTCATGGTTAAAAATTTAATAAACTAATTGGTTGCCATTGTGTTTAATTAATCTATTTGTTAGTAAGGATATATGTGCCACCACATCAAACTTTTATTTTACTTCGAATCTTCTTATATGGGTATATTTTTGGCGTTACATTTAAACGATGGGGAGAACTTCACAGTCTAACAATATTTCAATTCTAATTATCAACGCTTTTGACGTCGTTTTGACGATTAACTAAAGCATGGGGGGAGCTTGTCAGTCTCAAATTGCCAACTTTATTAATTTTGATTTTATTCATGGTTAAGAATTCAAAAAACTAATTCGTAGCCATTGTGTTTAATTAATATATGTATTTGTTAGTAAGCGTATCTGCTCTACCACATATTCGAGCCAGCTGACAGTTAAAGATTTATTTATTCCTAATATCTCTTTATATGGACATATTTTTGACGATATAGTTGTAAGTGGGGGAGAGCAGTCTCGCAATCTTTTGAATTCTAATTATCAACGCTATTAATATTAATTCTGTTCATTGTTACCAACATAATAAACTAATTCGAATCCATTGTGTTTAATTACTATATTTGTGAGCGTATCTGCTCTATCACATGCTTAAATCAGCCAATGATGTTTAAGCTCTAGACCTCTTTATTTGGACACAGTTTTCGCGCTGTAGCTAAAAAAGGAGAGGTTCTCAGTCTAAAACGCCTGCATTTTATTATACAAAGGGAACGCTTTGTCACCTTAATAATCAATAATCACTCGATTGTAGTATGATGTTTTTATGATGTACGATATTTAGAACTTGCCTTTCCTCTACTGCAGGTGAATTTTATATCGCCCTATTTAGCATTTCTGTATTCCAAAGTGTAGTTTGTCTTATTATTGTTTGACTTTGTTTTGAGAAAGTTAGAATGCACGTAAGTGAACTAGTACTTCGCAACCGTTTCGTAAAGAATAATAAATAGTTTTGCAGAATGCGATAAGACGGCGAGCGCACAGTAAACTGCTCACAATCGATGCACCTGGTACATTATTCAAGACCAAATGTTGGAAATTATTTGAATACATTTTCCACTGTTTAAAATTGCATTATAAATAATCCAACGCATTTCTGCAAAATTAAACGTCATGTCAAAGCATTGAATAAATATTAAAAGAGGTGAAACGTGTTTAACACAATAAAATTAGTACTCGAATGAAAACGCAAAAAAGTTGTCAACCAACGCGCGCGCTCTGTTATGTTAGTTGCATTGGCAACACTGGCGCGAGCAACGGCAGCGGCAACAGTGGCATCCATGTCACGGCATGCCAAAAAAAAGTGAATCGCGAACAACGTTGAATCCTCATTTATAGGTGCTCACCGTACACAATACGTGCGCATCACGCGCGCATATTGCACGACTGTGAAAACAACGAATATTTCCAACGCGTAATACATACGGGGCTGGTAACAATAGCAAAGCACGCGTAAAAAATTTATATGCGTTCCATCGTGCACACGGTGGCACGTATCCCATCACAGACACTCCGGATATGTATTATCGTCGCTGATAATAATTGCCCAACGCAATCACGCGCACTGACCGGAGATACAATCACTACCCGTGAAAAACCATCCTTAAACAGCGGACATTATTAAATCTCCCCACCTGCTATATTTCGCTAAACACTTTGTATATGCAGTCTGTGCGCAAATAGCTTTTCAAATCACTTTAACAAATTTTCATGCATATTTTATAAAAATGCATCGTGGAATGAACTGAAAACATAGTTGAATATAGATTTCAATAGAAATAAAATGTTCAATTAAAGTTCTTGAAGCGTTGTGATATTTTTGTAATGATCGAGAACCTGGTGGATTTCACATAAAAATAATTGCTACTACCATTTACGATCCAATGAAAATACAGCTAGAAAAACTTGCATTGAAATAATAACTCCGGAAAAAATAAAAGATGACATAACAGGAGTTGATAGTGTATCTCGACAAAGTCAGGTAAGAAATTGTCATGTGCGAAAAGTGCATTTATCAAATTTTTACAAGCTCGTTTGCGTCGACATTCTATTTGATAGAGAGACATCCGGTGAAATATGCGAACGGCTTGCGCTTAATTTGCGCGCGCGTTGCATATCTTGCACTCGGTGTGTGTGCGCGCGCTTGATAATGATGTAATTTGTTAGGATTCCGTCGCGACGGTGCTGCCACTGCTGCCGCAACCGACGCGCGCAAGGACGACGACGCAGAGGATGTCTCGGATTTGCCTTCAAGCACTTGACGCTCGCTTGCCGGTAGCAACTACAAATCAAGTCAAAAACTACGACCGAGCGCGCTTTGAAGAAGAGATTTTCAGTGTCGCGCGCCGCGCAAAAGGAGCAAAAAGCAATACTACGCAGCTGAAGAAATAAAATTTAGAAAAAACTTTACACGATTCCAAGGAACAGCGAAAGGACATATTCGTGGAAAAAGCGGAATTAACTTGATTTGCACGTACGTGAAACAGAAATAGACCTTGTTCGAATCTACGGTGTCAGAATTTAAATCGTCACACTTTTTAGTTTTTTTGTCTTGTTTATTTAACTTGGAAAAAATAAACATTGTGTGTGGTAGAATAAAAATTAATTCTAGAATATTTTTTCTAGTAAAATAAACATGGACCTCATCAACTAAAAATAACTTTTTTTTTGTTGCGCTGAGCATGAATCAAGCGTGACATTGCCACTCTTGCATAACGCAAATACGTAGATATATTTATTCACAAATTTCGCACATAAAATAAAACAAACCAAACAATATATGAGCACATTCACAAACTCGTCGGGAATTTTCATGATTACAGTTCGCTTATCAGCGCGCCGTGAAAAGGGGGTGCGAGAGTAAAATAAGTGCTGACTTGACATAAACGATCTGTCAACCTTAACACACATCCGTCGCGACGATGAGTGCTTCGAACAAACCACACATGCGCACGATACGTTTCGTATCCCCCTCCTCCCACAGCGCAAAAGTTTGTCGTTCGCCTCCATTGCAAGACGCCGAAAAGGACGAGAGGTGGAGGTAGCTGGCGAAAAAAAGTTGCAGCAGCCGTGCTTGTGGATTTTGTATGTGCGTGCTTCGACTGATGATCGTGCACACTCGTTTTGCACCGCATTTCGCACAGGAAAACGAAAAACGAATAAAATATTGCCGCGCATAGACATGTGCATATACCATTCGCCAGATTTCAGTCACTCTTGCGCATTCAAACGTTGAAATAATATCTATTACGCCTGCGCAGACGCACAAGCTAATATAGGTTAGGTTGCATGCTTAGGGGGAAATTTAAATGCAAATTGTGTTTGGTTTATATTTATACGACACTATGTGCATGTAGCCTTCCAGTCGTACATATTCTAAAGGAGTTTCTTTGACGTTGGCGGGTGTCATTCGAGGTTGCGTGGCGCGTGTACACGTGGAAAGCGTATACATCACCCGGAGACGGTTGCGTTTACGTTCAGCGAGAGCGGATCAAAAAGCGTGCGCGCATTTAAATTTACTTAGTATGCTTCACGAGCGCAGCGCCGACTGGATTGTGGCAATGTTTGCCAGCGCTTTTTTCCTCTACGCCGTGTTTCGTGTCATAGATACGGAAAACTTTCGAGTGCCTCGGATGTTGCCGTGCAGAGTGCAAAGAAGAGAAGTAAAAACGTTGCTTTTCGTTCTCGGTCCCACTTTGTGTTGTATTTGAGGCGCTGTTGCCGCCGCTGCCGACGTTATTCAGCTCAAGGATGGCACAACGCTTGATGCATTGCAGTTCATTCGACGAACGTTTCTTTGTTTCTCACACGGTGTGCGCGCATTGTTCGTCAAGGATGCTGATTTAATGTGGAGTTATTGTCACGTCAAGCACATATGCGTCTCGTGTTTCGCTCGCGTAGTGTTTGTTATGCCTTTAACGTGAGATCATGTGGAAGAAAATGTTGCAATATTCATATAGTTTTGAGTGGCAATTGAGTCCATAATAAAAACGAACAGTAAATGAAAACAAGATGGCGCGAGAATGCAATTTACATTTCAACATTTGCTATATTCCCAAGAATTTAATTACATTTTTTCTATTTCAATTCCACACTGCTGCTGCCGTTGTTTAATTAAAAGCAATTTATTGCAGGTATTTATTTGTATTGTGAATTATTAAGAGTAATTGAATTGTATGGAATCTGCTATGTTATTAGGGTCAATTATAAAATTTGTGATGCGTTTAATGAATTTAATCTTTATTAGTGAAATTATGCGGCGCGCAAGTTATTGATAATGTGGGATTAGTGAGCAGGGTCGAGCGATGATAGTTTTCGCTTGTGGTAGTGGCCGCCTCATGAAGAATTAAGCTGGCCGTAACGGGTATAAATGACATGCCGCTTTATAAATCCAACTGACCGGTGGAGGAAATAGCGAATGCATCCGCCCTGTGGCATAACTCACCATCTACACGCGTAGCCGAGTGTCTTCCGCTGCCGCCGCTGCCACCACTATCCTGTGAATCCATCCATTCGTCGGCGGCGGCGGCGGCGGCGGCAGCGGTGGAGCTTAATGTAAAACAGTTATACATGGCCGGTGCGTGAGGCAGCCAAGAAGGAAAAGAACGTGGAACAAAGCAACCTAGCAGGATATTTAATGTTAATCTAGCCGCACCGCTGTTGCCGCCGCCGCCGCCGCTCGTTGCGGCTTTCATAATTCGACTCGAGTCCATCTCTTCGCCTGCCCAAACGAACGGCAAACACATTCATTCATTCGTTCGTGCCTGAAGCTTCCAATCCTTTTCAGCACAATGCAAACATAAATCATAGCTGCCCGGGGGCAGACGCGACCGCCGCTTGCTCCTCCACTACGCGCATACACATCCTGCAGCACACGTCCATGCGTTTTGCATGCTAGAGCAAGCACAGTATCCATTTTTGTTTTTGTTTTCTGAAAAATTAACAAAATCCAAAACTGAACATCCCCAAAACTGTTTGCCTCAGTCGAATGCATTAATTAATTAAAATAAATGATTAATCGTTCTGCGCGCGGCGTTGTTTTTTGCATTCGCCCCTTTGCACAAATAAATGCAAAAATAAACTGTCAAAGCACGGCGCGCATTGAATGAATGAAATGTGAAAAATTGAAACGTCGAAGCGCTCGCATTTCGCATGAAACTCGAAGACGCTATTAGACATTAAAGCATCCAAAGGAAGAAGGGGCTTCGTTCGTCGGTGTGGCGTAGATTTATCGTGTTTTATTATCCTCCTAAAACCCCAATCTGGATACGCGATACGCGCCCGCGTCTCTCGCTTTTGGCTTTTGCGGCGAGCAAGCCATCGGTTTCACGAAATCGAAGTGTGAACCGAAATAACACACCCGCAGCGTACGTAAAACTCACTCCAAAACTCGTGTTTTCGCGTGCGATCCGATCCTGCACCGCCGTGCACGCAATAAACGTGCATTAGACACTCGGTGGATTTCGCAACGCATCACTGAATGTGTGCTCGTTCGTATGCGCCGCCGCCGCCGCCGCCAAGGGCACGGAAGACGCCGCCAAAGAAAAAAGATTCCGCCCGTTATAAATTCACTCTGCCGCTGTATCAGCATATCGAATTGGAAATAATGAGAAAAACCAAGCCGAATGAAAAACTCCAGATTAAATAATCCATCACGCCGCCTCCGGATACAACAGCTGCATATGGATGGAAAGAAACTTCGTTTTTCTCTCTATTTATTTACAGCAAATTATTTGTCGAATCTAAGCAATACGGTGAGTGCATTTTATATTGCTTGCTGCAGATAACTATTTTATTTCCAGCAACGCAATTTATTGAGAGTAAAGGCTAACAAGAAGAAGGTCGAGAAATCAGAAAACTGCGTCGCCAAAGACAAGCCATGTAGCCGCGAGCGGGTAGAACGAATAAAGCAAAACCGGATAAGCATAAGGGCTACGCACAATGAAATTTTCTCCATCCCTCTTCCGGTTTCCCTGTGCGCCCAGATAACGACGTCGGACAAACTTCAAGTTGGATGAAAGTCCAAAAATCTAAACCCTTAAATATATGAGGCCCTTGTCAGAAATCAAAAAAGCACCCCTAAATTTAGTGTATATTAAAATTGTACTTTTTAAAAATAAAACGAGGGAGTTTTTCGGGAATCCTCGGATGGAAAGGATTACTTCGTCGGGAGCGCGCAAAGATCAGGAAGCGAGAAATGAATGGTTCCATTCGAATTAGGCTTAAACATAAAAAGCGCACGATGTAAAAAGAATGAGACACTAAAAATTGTTAGGGATTATGAGAATTTCATCTCGGCAATCCGGCATTGTACGCTGCGAATGGGAATTACGCTGCTCAGACGATAAAACCTCCATCCGTCAAGAATCAGAAATGAGGTATTAGCTGACAACGGACGGACGGGCAAAAAACCGGATGGGTCGTCCCAGGAAGCATCAACTAATTCGGTAGTCAATTCTCCTCGGTTCAACGTCAGCAAGATTATAATATTCTTTAAACTATCTGCGAACGAATATTATAACTAATCCGAATACAAATAGCCAAATCGAACTTTAGCATCCGCTATAAAGTCGTTCACTTTATCGAGTTTATAACGTACAAGACAAACACAATCGGAGAATATTCCTAGTTTCCTTCATTGTGTGCTTAGCGAACCAATCAGCGTATTAATAAAAGCTAAACAGCGCATGCACTACCCTTCGAACATAAGGAATCTATTAGAATATTAATCTTAATTGAATTTCGATTTAATTGTTTCACTTCGAGCAGTTTCCACTGAGTGTTCGACGATCTTCATTAGTTTTTGATGTTTGGACAATGTCTTCAACGTCATTAAGCATGCGTTATGACGCAATATTTACGCTCGCATCGCGAATGTGCGTGCGGCACGGCAGACAACAAACCGTAAACTTAGATTAGATTAAAGCGCGTTAAATTTCGTACGAGAAGAAGAGCGCACCCCACCCCCGGTTTTCGGGTACCCAGCGAGCAATAGTTGTGTTGTTGTTCGTGTTCTTGGCGGCGGGAGCTGTTGTCTCTATAGCGCTGTTAGAACAGCATAATATAACTCCCAATGCGATTGTTTAAGCAGCCAAGCAAGAAGAAGCGGAGCGCTCGAAACTGCTTGTTTGCATGATGGCACACTCGTGCGCAACAACTGTGTTTGTATTTATGATATTCGCATGTGTGTTGCGTCGCGTCGTGTTGTTCTTGATGAGAACAGGCACACACTCACACCAACTTGGATTATATGCGAGTACTTACTTACATGTGTATAGATCTAAGCTCAAAACCTAATCACGATACGTGATTACCGTTTGCTCCTTTTTCTGCTGTTTGCTAATGAACGTGCCGCATTGGTTATATGAGCACTTAGCACAAAGTGCGCAATTATTGGTTACTTTCTTTTGTTATGTTTTAGCTGAAGTGTTCGCTTTATTTTATTTCTCTTCTTATGTGCTTTCAATCGACAAGAATAATATTAGCACAATCTTCGCGCACGTAATATAATAAGACGTTTTTTATCAACAAATAATGGAGTACTTATAAAGTGATCTAGAATCCGAATACTAGAGGCGACACTTTACATTTTCTAGAAAGAAAAGGGATGAAAAAGATTGCAGACGAACAAGAACAAAATCTGAAATCAAAAAAGCTAAAATTTTGCATTGGAAATTCGGAAAATATTTGCTTTTAATAAAGTGAGTAAATTAATTGAGGTAATAATAAAACTGTAAGTGATGAAATTAATATTGACCATTTCACATGGCGAGCACTTGAATGGCTCAATGTTTTGCGTATAAATATTTGCAGCAGTCAATTAGCGTTTGTTTTGCATTTCCGTCCACCCTCGCCACGTGCAATTTGTGTTATGTGTGTCAAAATGTGACTGAGAAACAAAGCAGGCATTGGAAGCTAACCACAAACGAATGAATGATGAATCAAGTACGATGCGAGTTTGCGGCTATAACTTACGCTAATGTGCACTACAAATTATGCAATTTCACATGCATACACAATACAAATATTAATGATTTCAATCGAACGCATTGTACGCGCGCGTATCGTGCACATATTTCGCTTTTTCGAAATTGGGCGTGCATATTCGCTCGGTTCTCGAGCACTTACTCGATTCGTTCGATGAAATTCGGGCAAACTCATTATAAATTATTTGCAATTGCAATCTGCGCGTCGATCGCACGCCCAGTGTGCTCGACAACGCCGATATTACGAGCCATTCCAATTGCGTGCTCCGTCTATAGGTACACATAATGCGCGTTTTGCTCGCACCCGCCACACCATTGTACAATATCTAACAAGGACATCGCGAAATGTTTCTGAATATTCCTCCAACATCAGGAAATGCGCAACTTTCATCTTGATCGAATTTAACCAGAATTTGGCTTCGTTATTTCAGACTTAACGTTACTCTGAATATTATATTTAATTTATTCCTTTAATTAAAAAAATTTCTACCTCTTACCCGCACACGCAACGTAGGGAATGCAAACTTGTTTTTAAAGATAATATTACTGATAATTTGTTGTTTGTCACGTCTGAAATAAATTTTGGACGCAAATCAAGTGTGGCATAATCTGACACGTAGCGTAACGCTAAATTAAATAATTCACTCATCGATAAATGAACAACTGGATATTATGGATATCCAAATATGATTCAAATCGGATGAATAGTTTAGCAACAATTTTCCGTCAAAGTCGAACAATTTCCGCGTCGTGATTAACTCATTACGTCGATTATGTCAAATTTAAAATTGATTTTCCATGCTCTTGGTCCTTCTTCATTAAAACTATTTAGATTCATGGAAAATGCAGTTAATGAACTTTCAAATGATATAATTATTTTGTCTTAAATATTATATTTTCAATAAGAAATTAATTTTAGAAAAAAAATTGATTTGGACGGAAAAGATCGTTAAATATTGAAGTGTGTCAAGGATATTAGCACTGATAAATGAGTAATTTATTAAAGAACTACGGCCACTATGCTCAATCGAATATTTTTAAATAAATTTAGCTTAGTTTATACGACTTGAACGTTAGTTTTGCTTCGTTTCGTTGCGTTTGTTTGCACTTTTGCGAGACATACTTCTTGGAACAGGTGTTTTTCAATCTTACTACACTTGATGCATTGCAATCGCCAAATTGCATAAATCATCCGAATTTAATGTAAATTTAAACAATTGTTTAAAAAAATTGATGTTTTAACAATTTCCAGTTTCATAATATTTTTCATAATAAATCCCAATTTGAATTTTCACAATCAGGTTTTGAAAAATTTTGAAGCAGTTTTGAATTTTGTTTTAAAATTTTGTTGATTTTACTCAACAAAATGCATCTTATAAATAATTGTAATACTACGAGAATCACTAATTAAGCTATATTTTTTTATTTAACACTCAATATTGATAGTATGAGTTATGTTAACAACAAACGAAATATAATCTGAAATTGACTGTAAAATGCATTTTTAAAAATCTTCATAAAAATTGAGGTATCTTTTAACGTTAGATGCTTTGATTCAGTAAACACAGTATTTATCTCTCAGATAAAGAGAGTTAGCAATGGTAAATAAAAGTACAAAGTCACACAAAGAAGTTTTTCAATAGTAAAGTAAAATTTCTCATTTTTATGATTGTTTACAAAGCGCGCATAGTTCTTTGTTGCATTCCTTTGGGTGTTTGCAGTGCTTTGAGTTGACAGTTGACAATTGGCGTGCCCGGTCACGATCGCAATTGCCAGCTGTTTGTGTGCGCGGACGAAAACGCATTGTATTTTAGTAATTGCAATGTCAGACGCAACGCATTGCAATTGCACGGCCAGAGAGAAGTGTAATGGAAAGCGCGAACCGCCGCCTCGTGCCGCAGCCGAATGGCAAACTCACAAACCGAAATTTGTTACCGAATTGCATCTAAGGTGCTTTGTCTTGACCAAATGCATCTGCTGCTTTCATTAACATTGTTAGCAACCAGCGCACATGCATTCCAGTCAACACACTCCACTAAGTGTAGTTGAACAACTCGATTTACATCGATCAACTTTAACTATGCTCGATGCACTGAATTCGCATGTTGGTTTCGCCTATTTAGTTTTCTAGTCAGATTACGAATATTAACCGAATGTATGTTGAAATCACTAAAATTTAGTTTATACACAATAATACGGTTTTATTATAAATTGAATATTATTTATGACCATAATTTGAACATGTGCTGATCATTTTAGAATTATGAGTCTATTATAACCGAATTTTTAAATTTAATCCTATATCATCATAAAAAATATGGAATTTATGAGTAAACGTATAGTGACTTTTATGAGCAAATTAAAATATTTGCATATCGTAATTCTTTACCATGATAAAGATCCGCTCGACGTAAGTTATGATAAAGTTATTATCTTAATATGTACTATATTGCTAAGTGAACGAGCTAAGTGAATAATAATAAATTTATAACTAATATCGCATCTACGCATAGTGTATGTAATAACATATTTATTATGGGTGTTGAAAATGATTGATTATCGCAATGTTGACATATTAGTTTAGAATTATGGTAATTTCATATGAGTTTTAGTATATTTATAATTAATAACTAAACGTTTTTCTCACATGCGTATTTTTCTTTCACCGAGAAAACGCAAGAGATTTATTTGTATTAAATTGAATATATTTGAAATATATAGCATAATATTTATATCAATCTTGATTTTGAACACATAATAAAAAGTAAAGCTAAATTTGCATATTTAAATGAGGGAATTCGCAATTGTAACATTAATATCAAATAGTAACATATTTGATAACGTTAATTAATATTAAATCATTCACACATTAATTTAGTTATGTCACGATTCAGCAACAATAATGGTGGTGCCCCCAGCGTTATGTGTTTCAACTTCAAGCATTTATTCTAGACGACAGATGTCTCTATGGTAGCGTAGTCTTTAAGGTATCCCTCTTAATATTTTAATTTTACAAAGTTTTTACTTATAAAAGAACCAAAGCTCTTTCTCACATTTTAGTATAACAAATAAAACTACTATTTAATTAAGTAATCATAGAAAATTACTTATATCCGAAAGACTACAAGTAATAGATTATATATATTATGGAAAATATTTAATAAGTAATAGCTAAGTTTATTTAACACAAAGATAAAGTGCCTGAATCTCAAAATATTGCTACATCAGCAATTGATAAATTTAAACATTTGATTGCAATTTATCAGTTTTTGTAGTAACTATCTGTATTTACATCATATGAGTTAGGACGTCAGCCCGGCTAGCTCAGTCGGTAGAGCATGAGACTCTTAATCTCAGGGTCGTGGGTTCGAGCCCCACGTTGGGCGACTC
>JARJDV010000087.1:0-18934 GCA_030264675.1 Anaulacaspis nigra | reverse complement strand
TGTTTCGTGCGAACGAACCGTTCCTCTCAGTTCTCATGTGGGGAATTAATCACACTGTAAGCTAATTACTATTAATGAACATATTCTACACATTGATGCAATCCAGCCAGATTTTCACATGCCATAAAATGGCCGTAAATTATACATGAACCAGACACTAAGTTGGTGTTTTGTTTTTTGTTTATAGATAAACGAGCTGATGCACGTTACCATACCAGTCATGCTGCTACCAGATGATTTTCGGGCATATAGCAAGATCAAAATCGATAATCATTTGTTCAACAAGTACTTTTGCCAACATTATACTAAGGCATCAGAGTTAATTTCGATTAATGTTTCAGAGAAAACATGCCATCACACTTCAAGGTGAAAGAGTACTGCCCAATGGTATTCCGAAACATCCGAGAACGATTTGGAATCGATGATCTTGATTACAAAGAATCGCTAACTCGATCGCAACCGCTGCCTGACGATTCCGCAGGCAAATCTGGTGCGAAGTTCTATCTGTCCTCAGACAAGCTCTTCATTATCAAGACACTGACATCTGAGGAAGTTGAACGAATGCATTCGTTCTTGAAACAGTATCACCCTGTAAGTACCCTCCACATTTGTGGGAACCAAGCATTGTGTGTAAATTGTATCATCATTTGTGTTTTAATTATATGCGTATAGTTTATCGTTGAAAGACACGGCAAGACCTTGCTGCCGCAATACCTCGGCATGTACCGACTGACGGTCGATAACGCCGAGCATTACATTGTAATTATGCGTAATGTATTCTCAAACCATTTGAGTACGCATTGCAAATTTGATCTCAAAGGATCGACCGTCGACCGTGAGGCCAGCGAGAAGGAATTGGAAAAAGAGCTGCCCACCTATAAGGATAACGATTTCGTCAAGCAGAGCAAGAAGGTAAAGGCTGTTGTTGGCAGCTTTTTGTTGTCCGACCGCTAGTAATCGATATCCTATATCTCTGACAGGTATATATCGGCGAGGACGCAAAGCAAAAACTAATGGACACGCTCACCGCCGATGTTGAGTTCCTTACTAAATTGCATTTGATGGACTACAGTCTGCTGTTGGGCATTCATGAGACTGAACGCGGCGAGCAGGAAATGCGACAGGATCGCGAACGACGTGACGCTGATAATCAGGGCGGCGGGCATGGCGAGTCCGACGACAGCGAGGCGGGTTCCGGACTGGATAATACTAACAACCGACCATTCGGGTTCAACACGCCGCCAGACTCGCCTAATGCAATCGCACAATTTATTCGCGACTGCAGCCTGCAGTACGAAGGTGGAATTATTCCTGAACTGGATATTTACGCTATACCCAGCTGCGAGGCAGCGCCTGTGCACGAAATCTACTTTGTTGCCATTATCGACGTCCTCACGCATTACGGCGTCAAGAAACAGGCGGCGAAAGCTGCCAAAACCGTGAAATACGGTGGTAATGTGGACGGCATCAGCACCTGCGATCCAGAACAGTACGCCAAACGATTTATCGACTTTATATCGAAGGCGATTGAGTAGAGCGAAGGGGAGAGAGCAGGCAATATGTGAGATTTTTCAGTGTGATACAACACAACGCTCTAATCAAATGCAGCAAGAAATAAATGCACACACACGTACCGTTCATAAGCGCAGCATGCAAGTGCAAACTATTTATAAACGCAGGCCGAAATACAAGTGCTCCAGACCAAAGAGCACGCTCTCAAGCATAATGAGATAATTGAACGCAATGACATGTGTCAAGTGATGATGGCAGATGCGTTAACATATTTGTAGTATGTACGAATTGGTGTAAAGTGTCAAACTAGCGTCATCGGTAGGCTATTAGTAAATTAGTAATTGCTCAAAATTAACGTGATAGCTGGACTGTGTGTTCGAAATACTATGTAAATGTCTCATAGGA
This sequence comes from Anaulacaspis nigra, assembly GCA_030264675.1. NCBI lineage: Eukaryota > Metazoa > Arthropoda > Insecta > Coleoptera > Staphylinidae > Anaulacaspis > Anaulacaspis nigra. Next base: position 17,017 of record JARJDV010000087.1, on the reverse strand, counting down.
ATTGAGTATATCAATTGTGTAACGGAATGAGCTGGCTTTTACTCGTTACACTTATAAATGTATGACTAGGAAAAATCCCGGAACGCAATGTAAATACCAACAAGATAAATGTTTTGCAGTACTCGTGCATACTATATATACTTGAAATATTTCTTGTAAATTTAGAATAGTCAGCGTCAGAGCTCTGAGATCATCACATGACATACATGCTAACCGGGGGGGAAATATTATCTGCGTTTGACGTGTTTGCAACAAATTTGATTACGTGAGAAAGTTTATTACAAATAATATCCACCTAATAATCTAAAGCATATGTCTATATGGTATTCTACTCTGTAAATATCACCTTAGTTTAGCTATTATATGAAATGAGGCAAAAGCGTATTTTTATTTGTTTGTTCGACTGTTGTAACTTTGTATCTACGTTAGGATAATCATTTAGTAGGTGGACGTGTCTGCACGCGTGAATGAATTTGCTGAACGATGTGTATATTAGGAATAATAATTACTTATTGCATATTTATATGTAAAACTACATATTTTAAACAAACGAATCCGTAAACTAATCGGTGGTCATGGTAATTGAGTAAGATTTGATTAGAATCAAAAGAAGTCAACGTTCTTGCATAAAGACCACTCAAATGGGCGCACTGACAATAAAACGTATCACGGTACATAATTACATATAATCCACACAATAATAAACTAAAAATACTCTCCACATTATTGATACAAGACAATGGGAATGATAACTGAATTCTACAGAAACTACTAGCGGATAACGAATTAACGCGTGCGCTGTATCACAATAGACAAGATAGCAGTCTAGGATAGGCCTTATAATGTTATTAAAACTAATGATGTCAAGAAAAAAATAATGAAAATGTCAATATCAATAATATATTCGTGCAGTGTTCGCAAAAGTTGTCAATATTCATAGTTACTGGCGAGAGAGGAATGAGCGGTACTTTGAGATACACTTACAATAAACACTTTTTTCCACTTATAATCTACTATTTCATGTTATGCTCACGGTCTTGACACAGACACGCTACACCAAGAATTAATGCGTAAATTGTAAAAGCAAAACAAACAAAACTACATGATTTCACACAAATAATATATACGTCAATATGGGTGTGGTCTGTTGGCTCTTTTACGTTTCTAATTATTATGATATATTATATACGGCTAAGTTTTTTCATATTTTTCATATCTTTTTAATAACTTGATGAAATATTGTAATAATCTAGTCTCGTCGTCTTTAAACAATCAAACAAGTTATTGAAGATTCAATAAAGGTGATTAAACAACATGAATCGTATTATTTAAAGTAGGGCTTCGAGATTACTAGGCAGATACTGGTTATCTGTTATTTTAATTTTTAAAGTTTCTGTGCGTAAAGTTGCATAGCCATATGCCGGGTTAGGAATCAATAAATTCATATATTTGTTTGTATTGACGCACAGTCATAAAATAATATTAAATGAAAACATGATCGAAGTCGAGCATATTTCTAAAAAGTTTTCTCGGCTTTATCGAACCGTGGATGATATTAAAAATTTCAAGATAAGGTAAAGATGCATCCGTACAAGTTAATTCAATTCGTGAACCGTTAAACTTTCAAGGATTCGTTTAATTAATGAAGACGCTGATAATGAAGACGTCGTTACGTTTAAATGGCAACAAAAGCGATTTTCGCCGCAGGAGCGTGAAACGTATTCGAATCCAAAAAACTGCTTCACTGATTTGGAAAAAGAGTATCATGAAATGATAACTGAAGGAGCGCAACGCGATGACGCGATAATATTTTCATACACTGATCGTGATCAATACCATGCGGAGGAAAAGGTAATAGTGAAATGAAATCGGCTTGTATTGATTTGAATTTGCTTTCAGTTACTAAAAAATCAACGAACTCCAAATAATTCCAATAGTGAATTGATTCGACTGATGACTGAAGCGGCAATTAATGAAAGCGATAAAGAAAATGCACAGAATAAACCAGTAAATGATGGAATCGAAGGAAATAATCAAAACGATGAAAACGATTTAGCTAAATATAGCCAAAATGAGCTTTCTGATAACGAATACGATTTTATCAAATCATTAACCGAAAGTCAAAAACATGTTGTGATCAATTCGAAATACGATACCAATACATTTGAAGAAATGCATTTAATGGTGGACTTTGGGTATAAATGAATGTAATTCTCAAATTGCTTACTAATTAAAATATTGTAGAGAATTTTATCAGTCGACTTGGATCAAAAGTGAACACATTCTATGCACAATTAAATATAACCCAAAGGAAAAAATACTTATTATGAAACCCGACTTTACTTTATTCAAAGGGTATACCATTAGAGTTACTTCAGATGTGACACGAACATATCAATATTTTATAGAAAATGCTTCAATGGATGGATTCACTTCCAAGGAGATTCGACGAGAATTTAAGTTACTAAGTCAGGTGCCAAGTTGTTGCATTATCAGTTTTATTACTTGATGTAATAAACACATCAATTTCAGTTGAAAAGTACGCGTGGAAAGAAAATTGATAATGTTTATGGAATAGAATGGAGTGAAACTCCAAGTCTTCTCAACGTTCACGTCTTCCTGGAAATTCAATCCGCCTGGAAATTTGAATATGACAATGTGTTCATACGCTATTATATCGATTTGAAAAATAGTTGGACGTTGATTGATTCAGAGGAAAGTTTCCTACTTGGAGGAACTTACTCGTGCGCAAGTGTTAGAAATCAGAGCGGTCGAATGCATTTTGGTTTCCCGATTGATTTTACAATTACAGCTAAACTTGAAGGTAATAAATTATTTACAAACAGACGAAGAATATGGAAAATTAATGTCGAACTTTACAGCGACTGAATGTCCCATTATATATTTTGAAGTCATTTCGAAAGACACGTGGTATCGATATCGATGTGAAGGTCTTGCTTATATGGTGATACCTATTTGGCAACCGGGAATGAGAACGGATACTTTGTCTTGTTATCGATTAACCGAGGGAACCGGCGTACATGCTGAGCTCAAACGTTTTTTCATTGGCGATTGTTCAAACTTTAAAAGTATCACTGCGTTGAATGCCGGTGCGAATGAGGTAATATTCGACATTTGTAAATATGGAAACCGAATAATTCGTATTTCTAGCGTTATATTAATCGTTTAGCAACCCAAACAGTTTCAAGTGGTTTTATAAAAGTCCGAGTGGGTATAATGCATGTAGTAGGGACTACAGATAAGGAGAAAAAGTCTCATTGGGAATACCTTCGCGAATTGCGATTACGCAATAAATTGAACGATCCCCAATTGACGAAGGCAGTTGAGGATGTTATGAATGCTTTCAAGAAAGCGAAAGCTGCTATGACAGAGGCCAGAAAAGCCGTTTGAAAAATGTTAAAATAAATTTGAAAACAATTCATTCGAACTCACTTGCGCCACCTTTTAAGTTAGTTTCCGAACAACTTCCCAAGCTAGTGCATCAGATGTCGCGCGATATCAAAACATTCCAATTGAATGTGCAATGCAATAACACATACATTTTATGCAAAAATGTGCGTTCCACTCGGAAGGTGAATGCAAAATGCAACTTTGTTGACATTAGTCAACATTGGTGCGTGTTTGTGCAGGTCGTGCTTTTTACGTCTGCACTCCCGTCGTTCAATTTCATTTCATTTGCAACTCGCGTTGGCTGAATAAACGCAGCAGCAAGCTGCAGGCGTTGCCTTTGTACGGGGAGCCCTGCTGCATCAAAGCCTGCATTGCCGCCGCCTGTAACTAGCAAGACGTGAAGTAAACGGGGCAAATGCATTGCCAGCCTTGCTCTCCCATGCGGGAGCGCGTAGTATTCGATACCACTACACGACTGCGCTCAGAATGGGAATACACACGAGGTTTTGTTATATGCTGGCAATGCGAACGCGGACAAGAGAATCGCGCTTAAAGCAGATAGATTCAACTGGCCAGCCGACCTCCACATTTCGCACAAGCAAGAGATGCCGTCATAACGACGAAAAAATGCGTAATACACGTAGAAATTCCTCACAGAAATTCATTTCCCATTGCAAGCGATGATTCATTCCATTACAGGCCATTATAGAAATGACTACATACGAATGACATTCAATTCGCCAATTTGCTGCTATTTGTTATAAATAGATAATTTAAGCTTATTTTCCCTTCGAGTCAATAGGACCCATTAATGATAACATTATCCACCTTTCAGTAAGCGGTATTCAAAGTCTGGATGGTACTCACCCATTCGATCCGCGCTGACCTTGAAACGTTCAGGGACGTGGAATCCAGCATTTTGCTTCATTAAGCACTTGTTATTGTCCAGAATTACATATCGGATGTAGATTTACGCTGTCTCGTACAATATTATCACATCAGTAGCTCGTAATTATTATCAAATTTCACCGCGTCTGAATTGCTTTCACTCCATACATGTCCTGCATGCATAACTGAACGAAAACACAATTTGCACTTACACTGCTATTGTTTTTCCGGCCAGACACTTGAATGAATTGAATAATTTGGAATAATAGAACAAGTTTAGAGTAAGTTTAGCTGCGACTTTCAATAATGCAAAATGGTTGCACTTCTGGATGATTAGCTGTCAAATTGATGCGTGCATACTTGTTGCATAAACAGATCACATGCATTACAGCATTATGGAAACAATTGGCAGCATTGCTATAACCTAACAGGCAAATTTGCGCGAAGAAAAATCCTCAATCTCAGTGCTATTTTTAGGAGAAACTCCCAGTGCATTCAGATATAGGGGCAATGCTTTCACGCAATCGATATATCGATTTCAGTCTGTGTTTTTGCTTTTGTTATGTGTTATTGTCCTCGTGTGTTCAACTTTTCCGCAGGCGCGGAATTGATGCATGTCATATAGCAATGTGCACACGCGAGAAATATGCTGGAAAACGTTGCGTTTTTCCAATGCATTCCAGCAGAAAAACAACATTAATAGCGTGCCATCCGCTTTAATATAACAGTTTCGTGTGCGCCGTCCTTGTTGGGCGAGTTGCGAGAACTTCGTAAATGCATGCCTCTCCTAGGGTACGAACGAAGCTAGGCAACGAGCAGCCGACACCGGAGTGCAGATCGTCTGCTGCGTTTGTGGTAGACACAATTTCGTGTGCACCCAGCGCATATATTGCCAGGGACGACTGTGGCTTGCAGACGCGATCATAGACCTAGATGGTACACGATTCGCAGTTGCCCGCAGTGTTCCAAGCAAGCACTGTTTGGTACTTATTTTGGTTTTGAGTAATATTTTCCCATGCACGGCAGCTACACTTGCAATTACTCCTGTAAACAATGACATCAACAAACTGCGTCATGTTGGTACCAAATGTGTTAGCCATTGCGTCGTTGTTATTGTTGGTTGCTTTAGAGAAACGCTTTCGTCCTTATCGTCCAGTTGATGTTGATGCGAGCAATGAGCAACATTCAAGTGGAACTGCGCCAATCGCGCTATGTGCATCAAGCGCTACTTGATTTGAATTTTAAATAATGATAATCTCTGTTACAGTTTCTATTTGGTTTATTTCAAAATCATATGGTTAAACTAAAAATAGCAATAACGAAATTCCCAGTGGTCGTCTTAAAGCATCATCGTACCTACTTTAATATTAAAGCGAACGTGTTATTATTGTTACAAGTTTAAAGAAAAGGCAGTTCTACCTGTAATGTCTTCTTTGTCTATGCCGTGTTTATTTTTTCATACGCATATGGTGGTGCGGCATACGAGCGAAAGAGACAGAGGCATAGGATGTGCGTTTATAAGGCGACTGACACTATACCTTCCTCCCCTCGAACGAGCAGCACGAGTCGACTCGACCGGACCTGTTTCTGTTCGTTTCGGACTTGAACCGTTGAGGCAAACGACGACAACGAGCGTTCCGCTTCGGCCCAACTGCTGCGTCTATTCAGCGCTACGGCTACGACGACGACGACGCTGATGATGATGATGAACAAGTGCGTCCACGGCCAACATTCGCTGCAGTTTGTAACGTTGGTAGTGCCAGTCTGGACGCGCAGCGTTGGAGTCTGGCACTCGCACCAACTCGTTTGTACGATGCGCTATGCAGGGTCGTCTTATGTATGCTGGCAGCGTTCCGAAACATTTGACCAATAAATGAACAATTTTTATATACGTTTACATTGATTCTTTTATTCAATAGCAATACAGCAAAAGTGATTTCTTTGTGATCTCTCTGTGCAAGAAATATTTGAATCCAATTCGCCCCTGGCATTAGTTTCATTCATTTCAGTTCGGTTACGCTCGCACGTTGTTCGGCCATGTACGTGTCTGCACGAACGCCGTGTAACGGCGAACACGAAGACTTACCTCGTAAAGATGGCGTGCGACGGTGCTAGAACCGCGACGAGCACGACGGCGACTACGAATGCGACGACGACGACGACGAGGAGGACGACTACGGAGAACGCGCGGTCAACGACAACGAAGAAACGCTGTCCGTAACGCAGTGTGCGGTGTGTCGTGGCGCATCAGTGTGGCTTGTCCGTATTGATAGTGCAAAGCGAGAAAAAACAACTGATAATATTGTGTGTGTAGTGATCTATACGTTGAGCAAACGCGAGTGATTAGTAACCAGGGAGATAACCGTAAAATTCAGAGGAAGAGTTCAGAAAAACGTGCGTATGCGGATTCGTTGGCGAGAAATAAAAACAATTGAATGTGTGCGTGTGAAAACAAGTGCAGGCGTAAATGAGGACGTTTACGTGCGTCTATTGATGTGATGTGGAAGGTGAGCCTATTAATATGAAGTGCATCGAGCGATTAAAACAAGCGACACACGCGTTTGGAAATTGGATTTGCTGAACGGAGGAATCAACACAATCGAATGTAACCACTCGTATTTTTATTTGGCCAAACGGGCGCTGAATGTGTGTGTTGCTTTTGATGAATGCCTGTGTGTTCAATGATTTTTTGCGTGTGGTTGTGAGGTCGGCGTGCGTTCAACCATTCTATACCGTCGCCGTTTGCATATGTGGATGTGCTCGTTACGTCTACACGTATCCCAACTGTGTATACGTATGCCTCGTATGTCCCACTGGCTGCATCTTCATCTGCAAAACGGCTACTAGTCGCTACAAACGTGGACTAATTTTCTAGCCGTAGTAGTGTGAGGTGCGAAGGTGCGTTTACGCAATAGATAATTGAAGAATTCGCGGACAACACATACACACAAATACCGACGCAAGAAGGGGCCCCCTTACAAATTCGTTAATTGCAAGCGAGCGGGTGGGATGCAGTGATGAAGATGAAGGATTGCAGCTGAATGCGCGTTTTCGCAAAGAATGCGTGTGCACGTTTTTTGGTCGGTGCCGCCGCGTGTGCCCCAACACTGTCGCCATATTGCAGCACAATTACCAAATATTTTCGAGTGGTTTCCCTATTATAATAATTTTAAGTCCGCGTGTTTGCATGCGAGTGAGTCTGGCGAATACGTTCCTAGCGCACTCCTTATAGATGGGATTATAATTCTGTTATGTTTTAGGCAAACGTTCGGCTGCAAACAATCGGATCTCAGGAACATATGTGTCTTCATTCACCTCATCATCAGGACAATTAAAGCAATACTTGGAGCAGCAGTGGAACCAACACCGTCGGCGTTAATGGATTTTGATGTGAAGTGGCCCGTTGTTGATGTTGTTGTTGTTGGTGCGGCGACGAGGAGGATGCTCTCCGCGAGTTGAACAACGACGACGACGAGAGCATAGTGTGTGGTGCAGCACCAGCAGCAGCAGCAGCTAAATGAACCATATTGGGACGTTGTTTTACTTATTTTATTTCGGTTTCTTCTTTCGGTTACCTGCACCAGCGTATTCTTGATGGTGAAAGCGGAAAAACGACGAGCATAGTATACTGACTTTAAGTGTGATAACAACGCCCGCAATGCTGCGACAGTTTGTGTAAAAAAAGTGTGCAGCAGTCCCGCGGGATCGCATTGCAACAAAACGTACCTGGACAACGGATTACCGATACAGCGAAGGTGTGATTGTGACGACAAATAAAATAACGAGTGGCGTTCTTGAAGGATTAGGATGTGATGGAAACTGTCCATTCCCTACGGATAGACCATGGAAGCGTGCAAAATGCCAATATGTCGTTTTCGCAACGTCAGCCGCCGACTCACAGGTAACGTAGCTATGGTGTGGATTTTGCTTTCATTCTGTTTCACCGCTTTTCCAAACTCTTTGCTGTAATACGCAAAGTTTCCATTCATTAACCATTCTTTAATTGTAGCCAGGACAAGTCCCTGTTGTTTATTTTTCCCAGTTTCCCACTGAAGTGTTATCAGCGAATTATGCAGTAATGCGCGGCGCGCAAGAGTTGTTACCTCGGATGGGAACTCGTTTGCTGTTTTAAGTTTTTCTAACTGTACTTCTTGAATTACTCGAAATGGCTGGCTGAGAGCGCCTCGTTGGTCACGTCTGTAAATGTTAAGAATACTTGCGCGCACATGCCCGCGTTTGAAGTTATTGGAAATATAAGAAATCGAATAGAAAAATGCTCTCAGCTGCTGTATTATCCATTAAAAGAAGCTACAATCTTAGAGACTATTCACCACTGCTATGAGGAGAATTTTCACGACAGACTTTTATAAAGTGAAGCTTTGTGTGTGAAGTGACTTTATCAAGATACGGAGAAGAAAAATGAATGAATCGTTTAAATTGTCTAGAAATAGACTCATTCGAGATGTGTTTATGCGCCGCGAATAAATGTTAGTTTAAGCTAGACAAAATGGTGGAATTAAAAGGTCATCTTATCATTAAAAATTTCTAATATAAATTTTTATTTTATCCAACGAGAGACGGTTATTTTGATGTAATTTTGTGGAAAGTCATCAAACGCATCTCTCAAGTCGAATTAAATTGTTGAAATTTTTAAATCTTTGGTTTTATTAATTTTCTTTTTTAAGGAATTGGGGAGAATGAGGTAGATCAGTGAAGTGTTGGTTTAGGTTCGAATTTGGTTCAGGGAAACATGAACAGGTGAGGGAAACAAAATTGATGAAAATAGTTCTTCGAGAAGATGCCGAATTTAGGTGTGAAGTACAAAACAAATTTGCAGAAACTTCATTAGAAATCGGTCTAAAAATCGTTGCTCATCTTTTCGCGTATTTCATGCGTGAACGAATGAAAGAAAGAAACCGAGAAAATGCTTTATTCAATGAAGAAAGTTGAAAATTGCTTCATATCCTGGAACATTACGAAAATCTACATACGCTACGGGCTTATAAAATCGCGTATTTCACAAGGCAGTTATATGAATATTGTCAAAAATTAATTATTACACGTTTCCCAATTACGTATTGTATCGTAGGTACTATCATGCGTGTAGTACGAACAGGACAAAATGGTGGATCATTAGCATAAAGTTGAAAATTTCCCGTATAATATGACACTTGATACCGTAAGTAATGCTCATTTTCAATTTTCATTAAAAAGTCACCAGCCGGTGTTTCAGTCATTAATACATTGATTATTAACGGTTATTTTCATGTTTATTAAATAAACAAAGAAAATAGTATCAAATGTTGAGAGACATTGAAGATTTAAAGCCATATCAAGCCTCAGCAGATTATTTATACAACATTTAAAGAGCTACATTCAACAATATTTCACTATTGCAATTACATAAATCTAAGATGACCTGGCGTATTGATGAAGAGACGATATAATTATGAATATGAACGTACAATTACGCTGCATTTATATTTTTGAAATTTATTGCAATTCTCGTCTGTCGGTTGGTTGGAAATTTATTAATTTAAATACCCAATGAGCTCGATTTAACCTCTATTGAATTTGAACGTATTGTTGCCGTTATTTTTGCCTCATTTTTTAAACGCGCACATAAACATGCGCTTCGCATGCCATAATTAAGACGGAAATTCGCTCGTACAATTTAATTATAACTTTTTATTACTGTTCAAGCAGAATATTCTGGCTGTCTGCAAGAAATTCGCGTTGAAAGAATGAAAAATATATTAATTGCGAACGAAAGCAATGTATTTTTTTACATACGTTATAAAATGTATGTACAGAAGCGTTGTAATTAACAAACTTGTGAGAAAACGTGAAATATTTGAGCAGAGATAGAAAATGCGTGCTTATCTGACATGACGAAACCGAGTTTATAAGGCGAGACCTTGAACTTTAGAAAGTTGCAAAATTTTTGGAAATTGTGTGTCCATTAAACAGTTACACGGACACACGTCACACAAGATTTAATTATCGAGTGTAATCAGTCAACGCACTGCGTCAGAGAGATGTTGCAAAAATGGGAGAATTTATTCTGTTTTGTAACGATTTTTGAAACTTTTTCATTGCGACTTTGATGAATGCTGCATATTCAGCTGTAAGGTGCGCTTGTGAGAATGATAATGCAATAGTTGCTAATATCATTGCGGCTAAAGATGATTCGGCGAAAACTCGTTGCGACCCTTTCGCAGCGACGGTTGTAAATCCAGTTCGTTCGCTTGGGGCTCGCGCAGGAGTCTCGTTCCGTGCAACGTGCAAGGATAAATCGAACGGACATGCAATACATAGATCTGCATCTTCTATCTGTGCATGCGAATATTGAGAGAGTGGCCGGTGGAACAGCGTTGTACAGAAGCGCAAGAAAACGTAGCCAACACGCTCGCAAGCAGCGGTCGAACGAGCCGCGCGCGTTCCGTGAATATATAGGAACTCGTACGAGTACGACAAGATGGCCGTTCATCACAAACATCCAGCGCGCAGCGAAACGCGTTCATGAAAATAGTGCTTCTCGCCTCTTTTTCAGCCCTCGCCTCTTGTACGCCTTCGCATATTTGGCTGCTCTGTGCACCTGCACGCTGACCGCATTGGGCTTTGGCTAATTTCGCTCGGAAACTCAATCAATGATTCGATCAAGCAATTATTATCGCGTGCAAAAATAGCGAGTCGCTGTTGCCCGTTTATAAATAATTCAAATGCCCCGAAATAGTTCATTGAAAGTTTTCCAATTTTCATGCATTTTTCTAGCGGTTCACAAGCGCGTACACAACTATCGCATAATGACTCTGCAACTATACGAGAATAAATAATGCATAACAATTGTCTCTATGAACAAATACGCATAAAGCTACAGCCACAAGCCACTGCTATCTAACTACGCCTTGTGGCGTTTGAGAAAATGGCATGGATATTAAAACGGTTGGAAAAATGAAGAAGCATCAACAACAAACAACAACAACAACAGCCGTAGCAAAATCCGCCATCGACGCGCGCGTTCTACGTTTGAACGAATTCACCGCATGGCCAATAATGAGTCACGGACATTTTTAACATTTCGTATTAAAAGCAGCCGTCACTGAGATATACGCGCATATGTGTATTTTGACCTGTAACATTATAAAACCGAAAAACTATTCCTGTTTCCGGTTACTGCCTCTCATGCGCAAAATTCCATGCTCGCGAGTACTCGCCTCCGTGGTACAACTAACCATGAGCGTGAACCAACAACAACTATTGTTTAATTAAAATTTACCGCGCAAAATTCCAAATCAGAATTTATGAAGCCTGAGCTCGCTTGCCGAAAATTTGATTATAATAATTCCGTATGCATAATTTATCATCGGGGAGTGAGCAAACAAATTATTGTTTGGGTGGAAAAAACGTTGGAAAGTGAAATGAGTATTTATACAATGTCACTTCTCTTTTCGACGCATTGATAAGAGATAATTACGGGATTTGTTTATGCATTTGGCTGGTACGAGATGGCTTTTTGCGCGTTGTTATCGTCGAATCTTGATTTTTCTTATTATGCCGCCATTATGAACAAATGTGCCTGTAGAACTTTGTTGTCTTAACAATGGTGATCGTTTTGCCTTAATCACATGCTGAATTATTTGTTTCGAAATTGCTGGAATTCAATTGAATTGTGCCTGCTATGGCCATTCTTTTAATGCAAAACCACAGAATCCGCGAGATTGATTAACACAAACCGTCGAAAACGAAAAAGGATTGCGATTTGCTGGCACATTAACGCTGATATCACTAAAGTATAATTAAATTTGATTCAAGTTTTCATAGTGCACATTTGATGAACTAATTGTGTCACTCTTAATAACAAAAATATAAATATAGTATAATTTGATGAGAATAAAGATCGCAGCGGAGTGTATCATTGACGTGGATGCGATAACGTGTTTATCATCAACGTCCTTTTTTTAGTAAGCGAATGATTACAATGATATAGAAAATAAGCGCCGTTTCCATTTTGTGTTAGGCGATATTGGTGTTTATGCATATGTAGCATCTGGACAAGTATTCGTGCGTAAATGATTGATAAACACTATTAAATTCACACGCAGCGTTGCGTATGTTTCTGTGGATTTCATAGTTATTAATGAAAGCACTTCTTCCATTTGCACATCATATTCCGTGTCCGCCCAATGCACGACAATCGATCGCAGTAGTTTATAACAATAAAACATTTTCGCTCATTACGATCGCAATACATGTGACGCGCTTCCTCTTGATTGACACAAATAGTAGTGCAGCCAGCATTCGTTGCGTACACGTGCAGGACATGGATGGAAGTGCGTGGAAAAAGCCATTGTCCTTGCCTGCAATTGCGTGCAGAAGTTGAAGTTATCAACAAAATCGGACGAGTGGAACATCACTCTTTAATATTACACACATCTATTTATTGATTTCTCTAGCAAAACGAACGCAGCAGTGAGAGCGCTCGTTGCTTCTCAATGAGGGGCGAAAGCTGCACACAGCAGCCGTCAGAATAGGACGCAGGACGAATAGGTTGACCTTTCTAAAATTATGCCCAATATTATTCGGGTGTGCGTTGTCGCGCTCGGTCGCCGCCGTCGTGCGGGAATTAAATATGTGATATGAATTCACACATTGAAAATTTCACGCAACTCTTGAATTTGCATACAACGCGCTCAATATGTTTATGCATGAATTATCATTAGCATTTTCCTAATGTTATAAATTGAAAACTACGCCTAGCTAGGTGCATGTCAAAGGAATGGGAATTTAATCGCATTGAGAAATTTTGCGGCCGTGTTTTGTTATTTTGTTTCGCTGGTGTAGGGCGTGCTGCGCTATTTCCTGTAAGGCTCGCAGCCGAGTGCGCGATTTCAATCTCTCGCTGTCGTAGCGCAGCGGCGGCAAAGAGCCTTCGAACTTTCTGCGTGGGTGTGCCACTTCAATTCCGTGCATGCGCATGATTCTTGTGCGCCCCACCATTTGGAATCCCTCCCGATATTCCTCTTATCCTTTACTGCGTACGCTGTTTGTATGTTTTATCCTATTCGCGTTTGTTTGTTTTGAACTATGAGACTGGATTCCACCAGTTATGCGCTCGGTCCCCACTTTTGAAGGTGGAGCTAGAAACGACTAGACGCTCGCAGGAAGGATAATGGAAGGTCTTTTCCATTACTGCGTGGCTATGCTATAAGCAGGATATGTTTTCATAGTTGCCCCACCAGCTTTTAGTAGGGAGATCGGGTAGGGATAAAAGATACGGCGAAATCCTGCGAATTTTCCTTGGTGGGGCAGCGTTTAATGCGCTTCTCCCACTTGCGGCAGAAGGCAACGAACGTACTGCTGTTGCTGCTGCAGGAGATTGTTTTTTCATGCGATTGTAATGCTTGGCGTATAGAAATAGCGGGCAGAATTGCACGCCGCCACTACCGCTGAACGCGCTGGTTGCAGGCGAGCAGTCGCGACGCCTTAATTATCATTGCATTGTACGTGCACACGGCCGACTGGTGTGTTACCATAGGTTTTCATCGAAATAGAATCGCAGACGGAAAAATGCGCATGTTTTCGTTCTGTGCTGTCGGTGCGTGCACACAAATGCACAGCTGGCGGCCACCGGTGGGGGCAGAGCGTACGTACGTTCTCCATATGCAATGCAAATAACAAATACTGGAAAGAACGAAGACAGACACTGGAAAGAAACAGCATAAAAACATATTCATTCATAACAAAAGTCCTTGGCCATGTGAAGACGTGTTTGTTGAGGTCCACCGACTAATTGTTGATTGTTTTGCGTTTCAGGCCAAATCATGCACAACCAGGTGACATGTACAAACCGTCTCGATCGCCGATCGGAGGCGCGACCACGGCAAGCAGGTATCCGCCGTATCCAGCTGCTTCCCCGCAACTGCAGCCGCCGTCGAACCAAAGATACACGCCAGGCGCCGCGCCGGCTGCAGCCGGAGGCGCAGCAGCACCTCCAAGCGGTGCCGCTGGCCCACCGCCAAACTTCACCTACCGCGACAATGTACCACAGAGGATCTCGCTGCTGCCGGCGAGCGAGTACTGTCCGTCACGCAACTCACGCGAGTTCGCGCTGGCGCCGCAACAGCAACAAATGTTGCACGGGGGCGGCGTGCCACCACTCCCTTCGCATGCCGTTGATCACAATCAGCATGCATTCAAAAAGATAAGACTTCAGGAAAATAAGGACATCCAACCCTTGAGGATTGATACACGGGTATGATGAAGAATGATAAAATTTACTTTTTTCGGGGAATTTTGTACTGATTAAAATGTTATTTTAGGAACAGCAAGGAGTTTATAATCCTCAAGTAGAAGCAATTTCCCCAACCCTGCCCGACCATATCCAGCAGGAAGATCAGGCGTTCCGTACGACGAAGGATGACCTGCTGCAACAGATTGGCAAGGTGGATCGAGAAATTGCCAAGGCCGAATCGCAAATTAGTATATTGAAGAAAAAGCAACAGGAGCTGGAGGATGTTGCTTCGAAGCCGTCCGTCAGCAAAGAAGTAGAGGAAGATGCGCAACCTAAACATCAGAGCTTGGCGCAAAAGATCTACGCTGAGAACCGCAAACGAGCTCAAAACGCACACGCCAAATTGGATGCGTTTGGACCGAAAGTGGATTGGGCGATTTACAATCAGCCGAGCGATACGGCTATCTATCAGGACAATAAGCGGCGATATGTGGTGTTTAAGAAACGGCTTTTAGACTACTTTAAGCGTCGTCATGCCGAGAAGGACGCTCGCAACACGTACCTCACCGAAACGTACAGTAAACTAATGCAAGAATGGCTAAGGAAAGTTGATAAAATCGAATCGAGTACGAAACGTAAAGCGAAGGAGGCGAAAAATCGAGATTTCTTCGAAAGAGTATTTGTCGAACTTCGGAAACAGCGTGATAAAGAACGGTTTGTTTATTGATTAATTTGAAGTATTTGAATTGTATAAATTAATTATTGTGTTTGTAGGTTTAGCCGGGTTGGTGCGCGTATCAAATCTGAGGCAGACATGGAAGAGCTGATGGATAATCTACAGGAGCAGGCTATGGAGGATAAGAAGATGCGTAGCTATGCGGTAATTCCGCCCATTCTGCTCGATGCCAAAGAGCGCAAACTTACCTACCAGAACAACAACGGTCATATAGAGGATATGGAGGCTGTGTATAAATCAAGACAGTTCCTTAACGGGTGGACGGCTAGCGAAAAGGAAATTTTTAAGGAAAAGTACCTCCAGCACCCGAAAAACTTTGGAGTTATTGCTTCGTACTTGGATCGCAAGTCGGTATCCGACTGCGTACAGTACTATTATTTGAGCAAAAAGACGGAACATTATAAACAACTTTTACGAAAGACGCGGCTGTGTGCGAGAAGTTTGCGTATACGGAGTTTACGGAACAATCAGCAGCGTGTGAACAGTACCGCGACATCGTTGGCGCAAGTTGATATACTTACAACGGGCGTCACGACGCGCCTGCAGCGGGAGCAGCAACAGAAAACAGGCATTTCGCGCTCTGCACAACAGGCGGCGGCGCCAACCACTGCCACATCGACGCCCTCTGTTGCAGCCACCTCCGGATCGGGTTCTTGTGATAGCGATAAGATTACTGCGTCGACCGCCAATTCAACGGCGGCGACAACTGTAACGAACGCAGTGCGCTCATTGAGTGCAAGTGACGAGCGTAAAACGCCGGAAATCACGAATCATGTCTCAGGCACTGGCACCGCCAATAATACCTCCGCCAGCAAATCAAATAGTAATGATGTTGATGCTGGCGGTAATGGTACATCCGGAGGAACGAATGGTAAAGAATCGGGGAGTTCTGGGAATTTTTGCTTCCCGGAGAACACCATCAATTCAAGCGCGGCGGCGACAGAGAAAAAAGTAGAGTCTGAAGGAGGCACGAAGGATCCTGTGCAAAGCAATGGGACCGATGCTAATGAAGTCCCTACCATTAATGCTCCTTGCGAAACAATCAAGTCTGAACCTATTGATGGAGTTGATGCGATAAGCAGGTAAGAAGGAGCACACTTTTCAGGGTATCCTCAATTCAACGTACACCCTGTATAGTTATGGTATAATCGAAGATCGGCTTTTAATTATTTTAATCACTCATTCAATTTGTAAAATTGTTAAATCTCGATAAGCGATCGCGATTCGCGAATTGCGATTGCATTTTCATTCCATCGAGTTTGGGGGTTTTTACGCGCGATGGGCCAGGTGGTTGCGCGGGCGGCGGCGACTATTGCTGGTGCTTTTACATAAGGGGGCCGAGAGCAGGGGCTGTTGGATTGGAATTATTAAGAGGGGAAATTGAATAACTGCTGACTGCACAATTATCATACGCAAACTTTGCGCGCACCGCCGACTGCACCAGCCTCCAACCCAGCAATTTAATAAAGCTAATCGAATCGAATCGAGCAGGCAGCTAACCATCCATCTATGGGAGTGCAGCCTTTCAAAACGTCCCGCATAAGTGGAATCGTACTGCGTCATTTTGTTGTTGCTCCGGCGAATGCACACCAATAACCAAATTTATTCAAAACTATTCCTCCCCGCAACATTGCTGGATTTTATAACTAATGCTAGGACTTTTTGTAAACATAACTGTGATGTTGATGATTACAGTGATCCATTGTCGTCGACGGCACCAACCGTGACCTCAGGTAGTAATGTGCCTA
>JARJDV010000082.1:0-44811 GCA_030264675.1 Anaulacaspis nigra | reverse complement strand
TATTATTATTATTATTATTAAGTTCTAAATTTAACTGAGACTTATTTATTAATAACACCATTTAAGTTTCCAAACTGTCGCATCATTAATGGTGATCATTTTGAACAAATAGATGACATTCCCTCGTATTTCTTGATTTCCTGTTTCAAGTGCACTTACCCCCTCTTTATAGATTTGTATTTAAATATAATTTGGCATTTAAAACTGATCATCGTCAGTAAGGAAATAACGCAAAATAAATTTAATTTTTCTTATTTCCGATGTTTCTGAACTAATTACCACAAACCATCGAATTTTTTAACAAATTAAGCAAATTCTTGTACAAAGGTATAATCTATATCAATTTCTAGTAGATTAGTATATTTTACATAATGCATTTTTTATCATATAATATGAATTACATGAGATTAGTGCACTTGCTTCGCAGGTACACATTCTCCATTCTGCCATAACTCATATCTAATTGAAGCTAATATTTTATTTATTATTTCAAAGAAAATCTATATCAGTAACATTAATTGATAAACAGTAGAACAAGGAATAAAAGAATCGTTTCCTGTTCTACGTCATTTTATTTCCTCAACAGCTTGACACGTTTCAAGCAAACATTGATAAAATCGTCATCAATCTTTCAACTTCGCGCGCGAAAAACTGGTAGCTTAGTTCTGACGAGACGGAAGAAAGGAAAACGAACGCCGAAGGATGCTGAAGGACGTGCAATCAATATACAGACAACACGTTTGTCTTTTTTCTTCAGTTTACTTACCAATTCTTTAATTTTCTCTTTCTACGCTCCATGGCTTCCGGCATATCTCGTCCATGTTTCTTACATTGCACATTCAGCTTTCTTTGTTTAATGGAGCCATTTAAGTACCACATTAACACACTTTAAGATTTCTTTTTGTAACACTCGCTTCGTCTCGTGCATTTTCCCGTCTTATCTGCCTTCGTTTTTAATGCGTCGCGTTTATAATGACCGTCGATGGCAAGCTTTTGATTAGAAGCAACTTGAGGAAAAGGAAATGAAAAATGTTTCGTGATTGATTACTTTAATTATTGTACTTTTAGCTTATTCCTTTATTTATTTTAGATTTTACAAAATAGTTGTTAGACGTTAAAAATATAAGAATTGAAGTAAAATTTCTATTGAAATACACTTGAAATAAGAATTCCTTATCAGCAAAATGCACCTTGTATTTGTCACGCATAAATAGGAAAAGAAAATGCATTCAATTTTATGGATTCAGCAAAGGATCTTCTAAGGATTTATCATAAGAAGTGTAACTATTGATTTTCAAACCAAATAGTAAAACCTATGAAAACTATAAAACTCTCATAATTTTGATTCAATTTATGTTCCATAATAGTTTATTAAATGTAAATTGAGTACCATTAACGTGATTAATAAAATTATACGCTTTAATCAATTTAATATAAAATTTAATGTAATAATTCAGTTAAATTCTCTATTCAAATTCTAATTTCGAAGGCAATGTTGTTGAACCCATCTGTTAAATGCATTGAATAACACTAAAATGCTTCAATTTAGTTGCGCGAAAGGAGATGCATAAAAGCGCAATGGCTGCGGACAAAAGAGGATGACAATAAATTTATTGAGTGAGCAGTCAATATGTAATGTAACATGATATAATATAATGTAATGACAGAAAGGTTTTGAGAGTTTCATCATTTTACGATGGCCGAAGTGTATTTCACCGCATTGCATCATATTTGAAATTGCGTTCCGTTTCATGTCATAACAATATGCATTGCGCTTTGTTTTATTACATCATTTTACAATTGTTTTCCGATATGCCATTTACTTTTATGTAAAGTAATATTAGTGCAGTTTAAGCATTTATGTCAACAATGCATTAACTCAAACAAGCATTTTTACGCTCTTGGCAAATTTTCATGCACCGCAAGCAACATGCAGTAATTACAGTTTTGTGCATTTTGTGAATACGGATGTGATAAATGATGTGCAAGTGAAATTAACAAACAAATTGGCATCAATGATTCACAATCAAACGGTGATTGATTTACAGGCGGTGCGAGCGTGCTTTTCGGACAGGATGAGTTGGATAATTTATAATCATAAATAGCGCTAACGCACATAAAACAAGTGCAACTCAATCAACGAGTTTTGTTTGCTTTGCTTTCTATTCATCAGAATTTTTTTCATCTCTTTTGTCGGTGAATTTCCGGGTTTTCCGCAGATTGAAAATTTGCCTTGCTTATGGACATATTTGGTTTTTCGTATTTTTTCTTTGCTTACTTTTCATCTTACATTACTGTGTTGAAATTAATTTAGATTATTATATAGGTATGCATTTAGCTATATGCTTACTGAATTCTCAAAGTGGGATTTTTCACAACAAAATCAATTTCCTAAATACTTATAATATATTCTACATTTCTTTCTACCAAACGATTGAGGAGAGGAATAACTGATTATTATCAAATTGAAGTGATAGTTTTGTAACAAATTAACCTGAGAATTAAATAATTTTTGGATCATACTTGAAGTAGAAGTGGACCCCATATTCAAATATTGTTTTCTAAGTTTTATATGAATCAACAAAAAACAATTTTCGCATGCAATAGGAGGAACTCACGTGAATAAGGTGATACCAAAATTAACCGGAAATATAATTCAAATCGCACTGATAGTTTTGTAACAAATTAACCTGAGAATTAAATAATATTTGGATCATACTGGAAGCAGATATGCACCCCATATTCAAATATTATTACCTAAATTTTATATGAATCAATAAAAAAACAATTTTCTTATGCAATAGGAGGAACTCACGTGAATAAGGTGATACCAAAATTATCATTTACCAGATATAATTAAATATAGCAATTAAATTTTTAAAAGACTATTACAAAGTTATGATATTTTGTACCTTATTGAATTTAATAGAGTGAAATATAATGTTCTGAAGAATTCGGAAAGCTAAGTTTGAATTTTGGCATTTAAAACCGAATCGCGTTATTGAATTGTAAAGTTGACGAATTTGACGAATTTCCGTAATTTCTGTAAATTTCTTAATGATCCGATTCTTAATTCGGTTAGGTATATAACAGAAAAAAATAATTGGATCATGTTATGAGGTAAATCATAATTTATATAATTAATTATTACATAAATTACCTTCATTTTTGATATCTGCTTATAATTCATACTTGACCCGAACCATGATATTTTATTGCTCAAATACAAACTTCAATTTAAAACACATATATACTACGAGAGGCATTTCGAGTTATTGCATTTTGTCTCTAAAATAGGTCGTTCGACTGACCGTGCATCCATGAAAACCTGATCTGCGTAATCGGTAATACTCGCGGCATGCGATAGCAAATATTGAAATTTAATGAGGGTCAACAACGCGCAGCGTCGTCGCTTTTTTCGTTTTCTTCATAGAATTGGTGATGATTCAAGCGACCCTTATCAATATCGCAATTTGGCGGATGGAGCCTGCGAAATAAGATTTACATGATTTCTGAATGAACGAAATGAATGCGCCAAGCAGCGATTTGCTTATGTATTTTATTCCTGCCAGGATTTTCTTCGGCCATAAAAGATTCCCAATTGGAGCGCGATGACAGCGCGCGCGCATTGTGGAAATAAATTAGGATTTGCTGTGAATTTGTGTTTATTTTTATTTATTGAATTTTGCCTTGTTGACAAGATGTGGTTTTTATTATGTCTTTATTAAATTGGCGACTTGCATTCGCTTTTTATTCCTCGGTGATTTATGACTTGAAATAAAATTGCTTCTTATGAAATTGAATATTTCAAACACTTTATACTTATGCATATTAATTAAGCGTATGTAAATAAGCGGCAAGAAAATTAATTTGCAACTCAAACAAACGAAAATTAGGAAAACCGGAAAGAAAAATAGACCCAAGGGAAAACACCATCGTGTACGGAAAAACCGCCAAAAACTAATCAAAGCAACCCAAACGCAACGCAACGCAACGCGGCAAGTTACTTAAGTCGCCAACAAAACTTTTCCTTCAATTACCGAGGCTGATCTTTAAGAAGCAAAGTTACCAGCATTTGCCAAGTGAAATAAATAAGCCAAAAATTGGCTGAAACAAATTGCAACACATTATAAGCCGCCAAATAAATCGCCAACGTTCGCTAAAGTTTCCATCTTCTCTAGCAACTTTAAAGTTGCATTCATAAGAAAAATTTCGGCTCTTGTGATTTTGCATTTTGTTTTTCTATCGGTTTCGGGTAGTTGGCGGCTTGCTAAGTGCGCTCTTGGAAACTTCTTGTTCGTCGTTCGCCGTTCGCCGTTTGCGCGTACTGAAGTGGCAAACTCAAAATCTATGAATTAATGAACGAACGCTCTCAATAAATCCCCGGATTTCAGGCGGGCGGCGCATTGCCAATCGGGGTGAGTATGTGCCCTCTAGTAATCTAACCTTACAACCCCATCACTCCACCGCCGCCTCCGTCCCTTTCAATCTATCCCCCGGCATTAAAATGCCATTAGAAGCGGCATAATTTGTATAATTCGGGTATAATCTATCGATAATCGAATTTACGTCCGGGTTGCCCTATTATTTTTAGTCGCAAACAAAAACTGTAACATTAATAGATCTCTTATCAATTCATCCAACCACCGTTCTAAATGGAGAGCTTAAATGCTCACAAGTGTAATGTGCAATTGGCACGTACGAAATGTAAATGCATTTTTTGTTTCTCCATATTGCGCGCCGGAATATTTCCTATTTACACAATGCATAAGTAGCGCAAATTGCCGCCCCCTGCGGGTGTTGCGAGCAAGTGTGCTTGCTTCATTGCAATGCGAAAATCACGTCAGTGCACTTTTGCACGTTTTGAAGCAATCGCCACGAATGCACATTGTCGTTCTGGATG
The DNA here is from genome assembly GCA_030264675.1 of Anaulacaspis nigra. Classification (NCBI taxonomy): domain Eukaryota; kingdom Metazoa; phylum Arthropoda; class Insecta; order Coleoptera; family Staphylinidae; genus Anaulacaspis; species Anaulacaspis nigra. The sequence goes on along the minus strand of JARJDV010000082.1, from coordinate 39,908 downwards.
CGATTGCAACATCGTGTACTGCGACAATGCCAAGCACGATTTCGAATTATAGCCACGTTTGATTTTATTGGCGAATGATAAGGGGTGGCATTTAAAGATGACTTGCAATCGGTAACGTGCACCGCCATAAAATCTCTTTACTGGTAAGTTAAGTCGTTTACTCTATTTTTATGCACGTGCCAATTGTTATTTTATGATACGTGCGCAAACTTTAGTTTAGTGCGTGTGCAACACGCAATGAAAACTTAAGTTTTGAGCGAAGAATTGACTTTTAGAATTCACGTAACCTTAAATAACGTTTGAATAAATCTAACCTTGTTCGTCATTGATATTTATGACATTTAGCCTGTAAAACACATGAGTACAACCGCATAATATAATACCACATATAAAACTTTATTTCCGGACCGTTGCCGGGTTGGAAAAGCTCGCTCACTTTACGCCGAATGTGGCAAAAGGTCAACCTACGACATTTTTCCCCATTTTCCAAACGCAAAATAACGCAGATCACAATAAACCCGCTCTCGGGCGGCGGCGGCAGCGACGTGTAATAAACGTAGATTTGCCGGAAAGTTTCCGCAATCCTGTCGAACATGTAACAAATCGCAGCAACTATTCCTCAACAAATTCCTCCTTCAAGAAGTGACCTAAACTCCCTTCGCTTTGAATGTACCCGCCACCGCCACCGTTGCCGCCTTTGCCGTTCTAAGAAGTGCATTGTCAAAGCGTTGGCGGCGGCAACGACGGCGGTGGGATATTGAGGAAAAGCCATTTGAATGTCGTCGCGTTAATGATGACCGAACTGCGTGCAGCTGGCAGAAATGCGAGACGCCAAGTTTATTCACATCGTGGCGACAGTTTAATTAAAAGTTTGAATGTTTCGCTCGCGCGTGCGTCTGCGATGTAGTGAACGAATCAAAACAATTACGTATTAAGAAATATCTTCGAGAATTGCAAACAACGCGAAATAACTTTGGTCGGGCGCCATCTCGATTCGCAATGGCGTGCGGACTAAATAAATGAAAGGGTTGAATGGGCGAAAGGACGAAACGGCAATAATGGAATAACCGGAAACTGGATGAAGGAGCGCTTTTAAAGTTTATGCTATTATTTTGGTTCGGTGCTGATAAGGTTTTTGGGTTCTGTTTTGTTGCTGTGTCATCCTCGTTTGCATGTTTATCATTTAGAATAATAACCCATAAATTCAATGAGTGTTTAATCAATGTATTAACAGTCAATCGTCCTTGAACAAAAGGCGATGTGATTGCGTAGATATTTTCGTAGGAAAATATTCCAATTAACATTCTACTAGTCCAACACTGTACTCGTACCCTGGTGGTATTGACGTAAACGTCAAAGACGAGAATGCCGAGAATGAAAGCGGCAAAGACGAAAAAGGTGGCAAACGAAATATTTAGCAGCGGTGAAATTCAATGCAAATACCGCTCAAGCGGATTGCGCCTGCTTTGGTTCGTTTGCTTTGCATTTTATTTTTTGCTGCTTTTCGATTTCGTACGAAAACACTTTTTCAAAGCACGTCAGAGGCGTAATTAAAAAAGCTCACGACGACCACTCGGGAAAATAGAAGCGGCGATTGTGCATCCTGAGCGCTTGAATCAAAATTTACCAATTCAGACTTTGTTGCATAAATTGAGTAATTTACTCTCGTAAATTTGCTCTTAAAATGTCCAGTTTTAATGTTAATATTATACGTACATGGTTTATTTAATTTACAAGTTTGACAAGATATTAAAATTCGTATGAAAAGTTTTTACATTGAATAAGTTGACGGCGAAGCTCAAACAACTATTGAGTCGCGTATTATTACACTTCCCTTATTTGCGTCGCCCGATGCATCTTGGGAATATTCCTAGTTTTGCACCGACTATCGGTGAAAAGACAGGAAGAGGAAGGACTCACAGACGCTCTATTGAAAGCCGGTAGGGACTCGTACCAAACGCACAGAAGCGAAAGGATTCGACGTAGAATAGAATACTTATAGTGGAAGAATTGTAAAAGATGTCTGTTCGAATACAGTTGTGAAATCATCCATACTTCATGTTTCTATCATTGATTTCTTCAGTTTGATTGAAAAATCAATAGAAATTCTTCTTGTCATTGAAATGAACTTTAAAGAAATTATTATTCCGTCTATCTCTGACGGAGGTGTAATTAAGCTATTAATATTTATTTATAAAATGCATTAGTTTAAAAGCTGCTTTCAGTTCACTTCTGTACATCTTAGAGAGTATTAAAGTAAACGTGAAACACTTTTGTCCTTCCTTTCAGAACTTGCTTTTTCTAGAGAAACTGCTTATTCTTTTCATGTCGCTTGACATTGTTAGCGTTCACACTGGTTTGCGTTCGCATTCGTTAGTTGTGTGTCGGCAGCAAAATGACAATAGAGAAGCACCGCGGGCGGCAAGGGTGTCAACAGTGGCTGTTGCTGCTATGATGTTAGAAACAGTGGCAACAGGCAGCCGCGCCGCCTTCGTCGACTTTAAGAGCAACCCAATAACAATTTTCATAGAAATATGAGCAACACGTTGAATACGTAAAAGAAGCACTCAATTTGCTAATAATGAACGCAGTAACGCGGTCAGGCTCAATGGATTTACCATCATCGTCCTGTCGCCGCCCGAATGCTGTCATCGTTACTATAGTTACCACTTTTGCCGCCTCCATTGCGCTGTCACTGCAAGAGATGTCTTTGACAGCACGTATTTTCCGATCGCCTTTTGCGCTCCTGATTTTTCCGATCTCTCGATTATTAACCTTCCTTTGCTGCATGATGAATTTTAAGGCCACGTGGAATTCGTGAGATACGATTTGCAATTCTAAACAAGACCAAATGAAAAAAGGGGATGAAACAAAAGGAATAACATTGTGCACGTGTCGATGCAGATTACGGACATGCCACAGAAATACGAAGGATAATCCGGTATCGGGCGTATCGTTAAATGGAATTTGGCTGTTCGATTAATTCGTAATCTCATGCCACGTGGCACGCAATCGAAAAATTCCCAAATACGATGGAGAGCATCCAACAAAACGCATTCGCAAAAAAATTCAACGCTACTGTATTACATGCTAAATGAGTGCCATTCGATTTTAACATTCTTGCCGCCTCCGTGATTTCTTTATTCATGAAACGCAGAGCAAAAGCGCGGCGTAGAATTTACAGGTGAAATGAAAAATGTCAGAAATTTAATGACGTTGAAAATTTCCCCGGGATAGTTTTTAGTGTTCTTTTGAGTTAACTAATCGTGCTTTGCGCAACCAACGGTTGAATGCTTGACCGGAAGTTGTCCAATGCACGGAAAATATGACAAATAACTGTTATTACATTGTCAGCGGCCGGAGCAGCGTCTCGAGGATGGCGAATTGAAAGGAAATCATCGCAGTTTAAGTCCTGAGCAAATCGCGAGGCTCGCACGTGTGATTGAATCGAGAGTGAATCTAGCACTCTGCGCAGCAGCTCCTTTCTCTGTTGACCAATTCGAATATACTGGCCGCTCCTATTTTGCCCTCTCGCTTCATTTCTGATGATGACGTTTACTTTGGACTGTGCGCTTTGCCCGGATTTCCGCTTTGATGGTTCAACTTATCCGCTAGGGCTTTTAAGGTTAACCAATCAATTTGATTATTGACACTGATTCGCAGACTTCATTTCGGATTTTGATTTATTTTACTCGTTTCACTCAATACGAGACGACAAATAATATATTTCATGTTTTCATCCGTTCCATCCGTAAGTCAAACATCTAAATTCCTGTTAGCGTAAAAATGGACGCGTAAAACATACGCGCATTAAAAATGCATGCAAAGCATTTATAAAATATGCATGTGCAGTGCGAGAGGAATTGTTGAAAAATACATGAAGTATTGTTATTATTATTTTGCAGCGTAGGACATAAATGCCAGCGTTGCATTGCTTCGATGAGCGAATACATAAAGGGCGTAATTGTTGCAATAAATATTCACAACCACTCAGTGTGCAGCACATAAATATAGAAAACATTTACGTACATGAAAATATCAAGCTGCAAATAGAGAATAGAGATTTCTGTATCATACGCGTGTGTGCGTTTTGGGTTATTAGTATTGATGCGTATCATGGCAACACTGCATTGCAAATATTTTATCGCTGTAGTGTATGCAACCGAATTTACAAATGGCGTTCATTACAACATAATAAAAAATTACACTGTCAGACTAACGCATTTAATTCGTACATAATTCATAGTTTTGTGTGTGCTTAATGCACGCATAAAAATTCTGTTTATGACTACTCCATAAACAGCCGTGATAAACCAAGAGTAATGTTATATTATTATTTAAACAAATATCTCGACACAATCAGAAATTATTCACGCATTAATGATGTTTTAATAACGGTGAATATCATAGTAAATGACTGTTCGATTTTTTGTGGATTCGCACAAAAAAGAAAGGATAATCATGATGAATGAAAGAAATCACTTTATTAATCTGTTTAACGCAAGTTTTTGTACGTTTTTTTGTTTGTTTCCTTCTGTTTGAGTTTGAGTTTGTAGTCTAATATTTTTTGTTGTTTGGCTGGGTGTAGGAAACCATTAAGGTTGGTGGTGATTTCTCTTCATCCTTGCTTTTTGTTTTTCGTCCTCTCCAACTTATTAGCATGCAAGCGACACCGACCGAATTCAACCAATATTTACCACTTGTTTTCTCCCGGCAAAATAAAACGAAAAGGATTTGTTCTATTTTGAGATTAGATTAACTTAGTAATTCTGAAATTGATTATATTTTCTGAGATAAGTTTTCTTGAATCTCGCTTAAAATTCCACTCGTTAACCGCTCGAGTTCCTTTGCTCATTCCTTGTTTGTTTCCCAGTGTATTCAAACTCGATGAGTGCATTTCCATTGAGTCCTGGCGAAGAAGTCGCAATCTTCTGGCGATGAGCCAGCGAGTAAATGATATCCGGATGAAAACCCAGAAAAATTCATTCCAACCTTCTCTTTCTTCCATCTTCTCCAGCGTTTCATTTGTTAAATCTAATACAGAGAAATAAGTTTTTGTGGAATTTTGTTGACTTTTAAATAGTTTTTGCTCCTGCAAACATCCATCTCAATCCTTTTTCACGAAAGACCTACTTAACTGATTAACCTTAAAATAAGATTAACCTCGAGACGAGAAAAACAAAAACTGTTTAGAACAGAGCTAAAGACTTGTTCACTTTATGATTCTTGTTTCTTGACTCGTTCGTCTCGTTTGCTGCTTGCTCTGCACTCCTGCTCCTGCTCCTCCTGTCTGTCTCCGTTTTTCATCTGGTGTTTGTCGCTTAAAACGCAGTCTGCGCCACTTGGAAATCAGCATACAAATACTATTACTCTCCATTAGTGTCCGTGGCTTCTGTGATTTGTTATCCTGCGCGCGAGAGATGCGCCCTCGATGCATTGTCCTCCAAGTGCGCAAAAACAACCCTATAAATTTAAAATTAAACATTATGTTGTTTTGCTCATCTTTTTAGTTTACCGCTTACGTCTTTTACCGTTTAGAGCAGTGCTAATACTTTATTTAACGTAAACAACAATTTTAAAATTTCAAAATCCAAGAAATACTATTATCGTGTTCCAATTCACCCCCAGCAAATATTTGGGATTGAGGGTAAATTATTAGCTACTATAAAATTCCCTCTGAGATCCAGGGTAAATTTGAAATAATTTAACAACTTTTACGTGATAAGAAAATGCGAAATTTGGCTATTGTTTATAGGATGAGCAAAAAGTTGTAATAGTGGTTAGTGTAGTAACGTAATAGAGCACTCCAACTTTACACTTCTCATCGTCGAGATGGCGTGAATATTTATTGCTTTGTATTTAATAATATAAACCAGCACGGCAAATGCGATAACAGGGCACACTTGAAAAGTCAGCAGCGTTCGCTGGCTGGCGAATTGTTGGCAACGCTGGCAACACTGCCAGAGTCGAGTGGATGCGCGAGTTTCGGTTTAAATTTATAGCAGCGCGCGTGCTATGAATTAAGTGAACTATGGCCGAGGACTTTGCCGCCTCCGCCAACAACAACACCCCCTCGCCGCCCGCTAACTCGCCGCCGAACAACTTGGCAACAACTTCTTCGCTTGGCTACGAATGACTTGCTCCCAAAGTTTTTTTACGATTGCTTCCACGCACACCAACCACCCCCGACGGCCGAAAATGTGCGAGACTAATACAAAAACAATCGGGCCGAATGCATTATCAGTAAATGCAATCAGAGAAGAACAGAATCAGTTTCAGTTTCAAATCGCTCCGAAAAGTTGGCGATGGCCGAAGAAAAAAGGATTAGATTGTATTATGAACGCTTGTTTCGATAAATTATCCCGCGGGATAATACATTTCGTACAATAACAGCGCGCAGTTGAAAGTTTCGAAAGGACGAAAAAGTGCGGAAGGAAGAAAAAGATTAAAGTAACATAAATGAGGGGGTCGTCGACTTGTTTAAATTCCTAGTAAATTTCTTAAGTTCCTAGAAAAGTTAAACGCTACTCTTTGGGGCTTTCGGCGCGTCCAGGAAGTGAAGCTGCGGAAAACTAGAAGAGATAAAAGTTCATAAGGCATTATCCTGCTCGAAGCAAATAACTTATTTCTTTCTCTCCTGGCAAAAAGATGCGCGCGCAAAACGTTCTCTTGGCGAAAAGTTTTATCGTCGCGTTCCAAAAGTTAAAAACATACATTAAAACGCATTCCCGATTAACATTAAGGACGAACTGTCAAAGGACTAATAAATACATTGGCTTGATTGACTACATTAAGTTTAATAACAATATTAGCACACATTTTCGGAGGGTAACATAAAAGGACGAGCGTCAGGATAAAGAGGACATTTATATTCATGTCCAGGAGGCGGCTGCGGACTGTGTGTATGTTATATATAAGGTCGGGCTAAAAGAGATGGGGCGGCAATCGCACCATAGCAGTTTGTATGTGTCTAGAGACAGACGGACAGACAATTATTGATCTCCTTCGGGGTATTGAATGCCGGACGTGACGAATTGACCGGACATCCATATGCATGCCGTATATATCTACCCTTCACACTCACTCCTGCTGTGCCCTCTATTCACCATTCATCCCTTTGCGAAGTCCGCGCACGCATGCAGCAGAAACACTTCAAAATGTCTTCGGGTAGTTTCACCTTCCCAAGACCTGATTGATTTCCTATAATGATTGATGATGAGCCTACGAAAATATTTGCGGGCAAATTAAAATTTTGCAAAATTACGAAACCGGAAGAAGATGCACACGTGCGTAGGTGGGTATCTAAAGCATATTTGTAATTCAATTTTCAAATTCCTTTGAGATAGAGATCGGGCAATAATGTTTGCCTTGTCATCCTGCTCGCCTTACAGGTTGAAACTCTACAAATAAGGGAAACATTTCGGCACACGCAGTTGCTCCGAGATGGGGGCGGCCGGAAGTGTGGCGGCTTGTTTAATTACACGCGCGTGCTTGCTCTCGTTCCGCGTGTATAAGTTAATATCGTTCGTTCGGACCCGTCAGCGTGCGGCAGGGGGCAGAGGGGGGCGGCGGCTGACGTTTCGAGCAGATAACGTCCGACACGCGTATAAAGTTCGCGAAGCACCCCCGGCGGACGCATTTGCGAAATATCTCGTTTAAATTAACACCCCGCGCACGGATTTCAACAATTCGACAACGCCGCCGTCCTGGTGTTTTCTCGCTTTGTTCCTTGTTTTGCCGCCGCCGTGTAAGGCTGGAATTAAAAGGCGTTTTTAACAACAAAAGTTTAAAGATGAGAGCATAAGCAACAACGTGGGGATGAAATAAATAAAGCGAGCAGCTCGGGGAGATAATGAGATAATATTTTATTAACGCGGTAGCAAAAGGTTCCAGCCGGGATGGCAAAGGTCAAGAAAGGTTAGTTCCTAAAGGGATAAACAAAAGTTGAATTATTAAACAATTTAATTGAATATTGAAAAATAAATTCGCAAATTACTCTCAATTTTTTATTATCATTGTGGAGAAATGAAATGAAAAAATATCAGTGCGATCCTAAACTAATAGTTTTACCAGTATAATAGAGTCATAAAATCGAAATAGCTTTATTTATGAACGAAGATGTTTCGGAGGCGGCAACGTTGGCAAACTGCACGTGGCGTATACAATACAGCCGCCCCTCTAGCTTGCATGCTGACACGGCATGACGCTACGTGACGTGACAAATAGCAAAACAAACTCTTGAGTCTCATTGTTTTTCATTTATTTACCTATTATCAGCGTGCTTTTCCGGAAAAACAAAGAAGAATTTAATATCGTGCGTGATTATTCGGATTTGGTACTAATAACAATATTTTTCTTCGACCATTCGTGATTACATATTCAATGCGCCGTCTCACTTTAGCAATCTCGACGCGTTTGCCTCCTGGGGCTAGCAATATAGACAAACCGGAAGCAGCAGGCCGAGACTTACATGCGCGCCACAGGAAACCTGTTGAGATGTATTAGCTATGTGTACTTTGTCGGCGGCGGCGGCGGCACTGCGGGATTATCAGAGGGTTCGACGGTGGTGGTGATGGTGGTGAAGGGGGCGGCAATACGCGTACGTGAGGATAATACCCGCTCCCGCTCTCATATCTGATGCCAGCCGTGAAAGTTACGCTTCCTGGTTATTATCAAGTGTTATCGGCCACGCAACGGCGCCGCTGCTGCCGCCTCCACCGCCATGCGGTCCAATTATAAATTTCCAACTTCCCGCAATCATAATGCACTCCTGGCACTCCTGGCACGTTCGCGCCCGGCTTCCAGGTTTTCCTGTTTGGCCGCTTTCCATTATTCTTTTGTTTGGCGATTCCTCGAACCCGTTTCTCGATTGCGCACGTTCCATTATTATTATTCCTAATACAATGGCGGCGGGGAAAAAAGGAGAAGCCAATGAAAATATTAGAATTTCCTCTCTCTATTGATAATTGCTGTTACAAGAAACTTAATTCATTTTTCATTCCTTCTTCGGCACTTTCCAAAATCTCCAAGGGAATTCAAGTCACTTTATAAATGTGTTTTTAAGCAATATCCTTGCATCCTTTATTGAAATGCACGAGGACATCGTCCTTTCGTCCATCTTCATGACGTATTCATGACGTGTCCGATTTAGCCGTTGTCATCGTACGCTCGTTATTTATTTACGTTTGAATGGCGATTGGAAATCGACTTGGTGTACGCATTTGTTATTCCGGAATTTTCTTCAATTTACCTTCGTTCAATGCTACTCAATTCAAGTGTTTACAAATTGCAATATTCGAGATTCTAATTTAAATTTACAATTTGCAACCTGAACAGGCAAATGTATTTTACCCCAAATTACAATTTTATGCTTCGTTTCCGGAAAAGAAAATGCGGAAAAATATTGTGCATTTCCTCATATTTCATTAAGTATTGAAACATTAATATTTATGTCATACGAACCGGATTAATTAGGCGTACAAAATGTGTTTTAGCTTTTACCATATTTCAACTTTTCCAAAACGGTAGTTTTTGTGTTATTGTCATAATTGTATTTCGGTTGTTTATCAGGCAATAATTCGTCGTGAAATTCTATTTCATCTGCTATTTATTTGCAGCCAAGTAATTAATTGTTTAATTTACGAGTAGGTTTGTTTATTTTTAAATTGCGTTCGCAATGAACGGGGAAAATGAGGAAAAATATTTTATTGTTCCCAATGGCAATGACATCCCGATGACCAATCGAATAAATATTCATATTTTACATACACACGGTGTGCGTAAATTATTAAATGCATTCGCACGTTGTGATTTATTATCATGTCGAGATGATTATCACTTGAATAATACATTTTTGTTCGTGGTACGATGCAATATTTACATTTAAAAAAAATTAATTTTCGGTATATCAAGTGGTTCGCTATTGAATATCCACGGTAAAGTGAGGGAAAAAAGTGTACAAATTTCACGCGATGGACGAGTTTATTTTTTGGCCAGTTTTTTTGATCAACACCACCTCCGGCGGCGGCAGCTACTCTGATAGGAGACCACTCCAGTCCATTGCAATGGAACTTTCGACCGCCTGCTATTGATCCCTGGCGTCCTATTTATAATTTCCGGGTAGTTGTGACCGTACACATGGCTATCACTTCACGAACATGAACGCGTATGCACAAGTGTATTAAAATAATAAAAAAATGAGAATTGTTTGCGCGAAAACGCGGTACGGTTCGATGACATGGAATATTATTAAACCAAATCGATTAACTCCATTCATATTTATCGGAAATCCAAACCAAAAATGTAACCGAAACGATGCTCACCAATGATACGTATCGGCATTCCACATGCACAAATCCACGCATGAATAAACACCCCGATAAAACCGGAAATGTCAGTTTAGCGTCATTCACAACCATTCAATTCAAGCGCAAATCAACCCAATTGACACATACACTTTCTATTTTCTTGTTGTTTATAAAATGTTAATAATTTTAATAAGAAAAGTCCATAAATTAAATAAATATCTCATATATCCGTCTACCCACTCCAATAGTTTTCAAGTTGTTTTTGTTCCTGTTATCGTGCCATTTGAAATAAGATTAATACACAATTACGATAAATATATTTAGCTTAACTTGCCCATAACTCATTTCATATAAATACTCATAATTTCACGAAATTGTTGTTATATTTTTGCTCTTTTGAACATGCATGAATAAACACTCTGAAAAAACGGAAATGTCAGTTTAGTGTCATTCACCACCATTTAATTCAAGCGCAAATCAACGCAATTGATACATTCACTTTCTACTTTCTTGTTGTTTATAAAATGGTGATAATTTTAATAACAAAACTTCATTAAATAAATAAATATCTCATATATTTACCTACTCCACAGTAATAGTTTTCAACTTGTTTTTTTTTGTATCATACTATTTTAAGTAATTAATAAGCAATTTTGGTAAATATTTCTTGCTTAAATTGCTCACAATTAGTTTCACATACTTACCCATAATTATTTTTTCTTTCACAAAATTGTTCTTAAAATTTTGTTGTTTTGAGCACGTATGAATAAACACGCTGATAAAACCTGAAATGTTAATTTAGTGTCATTTATAACGGTTTAATTCAAACGAAAAGCAACCCAATTGATTCATATACTTTCTATCTTCTTGTCCATAAAATTTTGAATATTGTCATAACAAAATTCAACGAAAGAATTATACATCTCGTGGGTCCCTTTACCCCACTGCAATAGTTTAGAAACTGTTTTCTTCTTTGTAGCGTACTAATTTTACTATGGTTAATATTTCTAACTCAACTTGACCATAATTAATTTCATATAGCTATTTATCTCTAATTATTTTTTCTTCGGTGAAATTTTTATTAGTTATGCGCAAATCATTGTAATCATTACATTTACTCTCTACTTTCTGCTTCTTTATGAAATATCGATAATTCTAATAACAAAACTTTAATACCAAGAATCTTTTGGGTATTATTAGTTAATATTTTCAAATTTTCTGACAGATGTAAAATTTAAATTTAGAAATGTAGGTATATATATATATCTGATAATCGGATTACGCATGGTAAATATGACAATAATTAGTTGAAAGCTGAATGTTCTATTTATAATTCATGGTTTCATTTCCTTTGTCTTCAGCATTAATTAATTCATTAATTTTGTAATTATTAAAAGTAAAAATTCCGCTCGGCGGAAACGTGGCAATTTAATTAATATTATATTCTAGCGGTTTATTTGCCCCACATACATTTTATTATTTATTTAGTTATTTAAATATGTTTTAAATATTCAATTAAATTTATTATTAGTTTTTTCAATCAAACACAAATTTAACTTGTTTCAAATGAATATTTATTTCTGTACATTCGAATACCCCTTTAATTTATTTTTTCTCTATGTTTTGCGGTTGATGCAAATATGTTGAATTTGATTGCTTACTGGTTAGCAATGTCAGGGAAAGCAAAGAAAATGAAGAAAATGTCAAACGAAAGACATGTGGAAAAAATGAGACACGTAAAGCAAATCAGCGAAAAAAGTCAAGAAAACATAATGAAAACATTTCGGAAGCAAAACATTGCGTGCGCTCATATGAAAATGAGGAAAACCGGAAAACGGAAAACGTGTACAAATCTTTAATGTTTTTTATTTCGACTTCTGAAATCCTGTTTGCCATAAATGTGTCAGTAAAAAAGGAGCAATAAAATTATTTTATATGAAATTTTACGAACAAGCAAAATATCTCAATTAGATTTGAATAAATAATGTAAATTATTATTCTTCAATTAATTTGATTACCGGATAATAATCATAATAAAGGGTGGTTTTCTTGCCATAAAATGAAAATTAATTGATTGCATTTCCATTTCATTAATTAGTAAAACAAACGCGGACGTAAATCGGCGAATATTAAGTGGAAAATTGAGAACTCGTCAATTTTTAATCAGATAACGCAGACCAATGATAACAACTCCAAAACAGCATTATGATTTTAATCATAATCACAATCGCTCGAATTATAGCACATAGAGCGTAATGAATGATAATTACACTCATTACGCAGCAGCATACGTGTGGATGAAGAAGTAAACACGGAAAGAAAATCAATGCGCTGTCGAATGAGAGTGACAAGAAAGGCGCGCATGGACAATCGATTGTAATTAATTTTCCGGCCATCAAGAGAGCGAATGGCCTAATTGAATATGCAGCCAAATTCGGTCTGTTGAAATACGATTTGACGGCTCGTTTGCTGACATTACACAAATCATAATAAATTTAACAGCATTTCAATGTGTTATTGTTGGTAAGCGTGTTGCTTCATTCTAATTTGTGTCTTTTGTTTTTGTTTTAGGTCAGTGGTTACTTCATTAACGTGTAAATATCCTAGAAACTCGTCTTAGTGGGGTAAGAAAATTAAAGACAAATAAATTATTAAGTTTCTAATTAAAGTGGAGTAGGGTAACTACAAACTAGTTTTTCATGATTCAACCTTGAGCCTAAGATGCAAGCTCGTTTTTAAGGCATGTTAAAAGGGTTTACAAAACAAATAGACAATGAGCTCAAAATTAAAATATTCATTGTCAAAATAGTTCTCAAAATAGAGCTATTAGAAATTTTTGTTTGCGTGTGTAACGCGAAAATAAATTATATTATTATTATTATCAAAATACAGCTATTACTCAGTTTACAATCCAAAAATTACAATTATCTTTGTGATTTTATAAGTTCCAAAGTTTTGATTAAATCAAGACACTTAAAACAGGGTTGGATAACAAAGTCATGAAGCAAATCTTAAAGGAGTAACAAATAAAGTCAAGTGGAATAACTGCAAACTAGTTTTTCGGTTTTCCGATTTGCGAACTAAAAATGCGACTGAAAATTGAATTGAAGTAGCAGTAAATAGTCCATTCGCCGTGTTCCAATATTTACGTGTTGCAATATATTCTCGTTTTCATCCATACAATTTAATAATTCAATGAATACTTTTGGTTTATAGTGGAACGTAATTAATATTTCGTTGCACTCAACAAAGAGAAATGACGCAAAACAAAAGTTCTTTATATCTATTAATATCTTTCATATACTTACTGCAATTTCTATAGTATTACATTGATTACAGGACATTATTGCACTTTTCCCGTAAGCGATTTACCCCACTCCATTATAGTTTTCTTTGAATCGTACTGGTTTAATTAATATAAGTAATTGCTGATACTGAATACTTCTAGAAAAAAATGCTTTCAATTAATGTCACATACTTACCCTTAATTATAATTTTTTGTTTCACGAAATTGTTGTTAGAATATGAGCTGTTTACTCACATTCATCCTTGAATAATTTTTATGTACTCTTGAAAAAAGCAAATGAAGAGAGTCGACTAGACGTTATCATTCATGAAGTCTTAAGAGTTGACTTTACTTAATAATAAATACGCGAACAGCTCGTAAAAAATGTAATTTCACTTGAACTCGCCGCCTCCACGGCCGCCAATGGCTATGATTTTATTGACTTGCTGTACTCGCACTCGCCTAAAATGAAATTAATCTTTTTTTGCACTTGCAAAAGTGCTGCTATCTCCTAATTTATGATTCGCCCGTATTTACTTATTCATTAATTCCATTGCGATAAAACGAAATTGAGCAATTGTTGTTTGGTTTTTATTAGTTGGTCGCACGGCGCACGACGCCCGTAGCGGCTGCGTGTTGTTGGCTGTCAGAATGGCGCACGCAAAACAAAATATATTTGTGCATGACATCAATGGGTTGTCATGGCGACAATAGATGTTTTCTCAACGCGACGGTCGCCTGCTTGAATGTGATAAATGAGGTTGCGTATGCTTATCACCAGCACCACAGCGGCCCGCCACTGCTGCCGCCGCCGCCACCACGGCTGTTGTCATTTGTTTCGAATATAAAATAATACTCCTACTTGCGCACTGCGGGGGTGTCCATTGTGGCGGTCCTCTTCGGCGGTTGTTGGTTGTTACTGTCAGCGTCAGTGGCGGCCGTGAGCCACTCCGGCCGAGGGCAACATATGCCTGTACATGATTCCTCTCCACATATCATAAATAAAATTTTATGCTCGACTTCCGGTCAGCAGCTATTTGCTATTTATGCGCTCGCGCACCATTTTGTTGCATTCGTATTTGCGGATCTGTATTTTGTTGCAATACGATTTTGATCTATTTCATAAGCGGCTGCGCTGTTTTTGTTCATCGCTTCGGGGCCACGCTCGCCGCCACTATTTGCGTTTCCGTTTTTAGTATTTGCGTCTGCATCTGACGACCCACGGCTAAAACAATTCATTCGTCAGCAAAATCCACCAGCGTGACATGTTTCCGTACGCGTATTGAAAACGAGTTTGCGCAAATGGCAGTTAAATTAATTTAGTTAAATTCTAATTCTATATTAAATTCCCAGCAGTTTAGAATTCTTCAAAATATATAGAGAACATTTAGCAAATTATTTAAATACTAGAGGAAAATTGTGGTGAAATATTATTTTAAAAAAAGGTAATAAAGGAATATCTAAATTTTATGAATATGAAAATATAAATCTATTCAGACAAATAGTTTAAACACAATTTACCGTCAAAGTCTCGCAATTTCTGCGTTGCGTTTAACTGGTTGGTCTTATTCAAAATATATTTTTCGAGCTCTTGGTCCTTCTTCAATAAAACTATTTACATCTGTAGAAATTACAACTAATTATCTTTATAATGATACAAATATTTTTTCTTAAATATTGTATTTTCTATAAGAAATTTATTTTTGTAAAATTATCAATTTTAGGTGGAGAAGAAATCTTAAACTCGTTAACTAATTTTGCTTATTTTTAAAGGCTCTAAGCTTACTTGTGCATCAATTCCTAAATCATATTTGTGACTCCCTAAAAAAGGAAAAAATTAGGATGAAAAATTGAAAAATTAGAGTTAAAATTTGAATTTTACTACACTAAGTCCATCATAATTGGCCTATAGTATTTTATATTTCATTACTCGTAAATTTTCCGAATTGAACATAAATTTTAATTATTCTTTAAAAAATTAATGTTTTAACACACTCGAATTCCCTAAATTTTTATTATTAAATCCCATTTGAATTTTTATAATTGGTTTACCAGTGTATGAACAACGGAGGTTTTTCCAAAAATATAAAATTGTGAATAGTGCGCGATGCTAATATTTCAATAGGCCAACAAAAATTTTGTGCCTGTAATTAATAAAAGTATAAACGTTTATACATTCTTGTAGTGCGTAAATTGGTTACAAAATGCACTTGTGAATAGTGAATGAAAGCACCCAGAACTAAACTAAATTCGAAAACGCTAAAAGCATTCGACTATTGCGTGGCGGAAATGCGCGCATGAAATATGTAAATATCATGTATTCCCATGGGAAATTCGCTTGGCGTGCGTGTCCATCGGGAAATACAATACATACGTAGGCATTTGCCGCACAAAAATTTTTTCCCCACAGTTTTGTTACTGTACAAAACAAACCAACGCAACGCAACGCTTTTTTTCCATTTGTATCGATTTGCTTCATTCTTTGCACTGATGTTAAACGCGCAATGTTTATATTCTTCTCCATCTCGTTCTCACGCTGTTCGCCGTATGTTTATCGCCGTCATTTGTATGTTTTATGCACATGGGCTTGCGCATTAATGTAGAACAATTGACAATCCCAGCGCGGCGTAAATATTTGCGTTTGTGATTAAAGAAGGGAACAAAAAATATGCACCTATACGATGTTCGCGTTTAATTAAAGCACCTTGCTCGTGTTTTTTTAATTGACAGACTACTGAAGCAACATTGATATACGATCGCAACTTAGAAACAAAGGCGCAAGACCCTCAAATAATAAAAGTCGGGCCTAAAGGTTTTAATGATTACATTCGGAGAAGTGGTGATTATTTATCGGGGCTTGTAGATTAATTAGAGAGCAACCGCAACTGCAATGCGATGCGAATACAGTTCGCGGATAAATTATACGCGCGCGCGGCGCACTTAAACAAATTGGAAAATTAGTGTTCGTTCAATGAACAGCAACGAAAACGAATGCGATAGAGTTTGCAGCAATATTACGCAGCCTGCCGCCGACCTCGGGGTGCAAATTGAAACACATTTTTCAGGTTAAAGTGGTTTCAAACACTTTTAACAAATTGCTCTTTCTTTGTAAGTTTAAATTTGAATTCTAAATGCTTATCGGGTGGTCTACGTTGGAATTTCGACAGCTCTCATCGTAGTTCGCACTAGCGCCACGTGACGGCGTTCTGTCTGCTTGTTTCCCGCGTGATTGCTGTTATTTAATGTCATTGCTGTCATATACTGACGTGTGACGTCGCTTGTGGTAGCGAGGGTTAGGTTTTGAACTCCCGGTAAATTTCAAGAATTTGTTAATAACAAAGCTATATACTGTACGTACTTATTGTTAAAATGATATATAAAAAGTTCTAGTCATATGGAACTCATAATTACAATGTGACTTCGTAAATTAAGTGTTTTCTCATCAGTGGATCAGACCATGTAAGAGCATCATGCAGCACATAAAAGCAGGTCAGTACTGCTCTATATTTGCGTTTTGTGTATGTTGGCGTGCAGTAGTTTCAATTTGGTTATTTGTTTGTAAATGTTACAGATTTTGTTGTGTGTATGTCCACTGTCATTCAGCCACTTTGGCTCCTTGAGCTGACTCAATATGTTCAAATCTGATTTTGGAAATGCTGTCATACAGTAATCAGCCAGAAGTCATATTAAGGTTCAGGTTATTGATTGAATCTACCTGTATCTTGAGTTCTATTGTTACTCAACAAGTCATTTGCTTGATTTCCATACTCCAACTGATTACCATACAGTCTAATATCATGACACATGTGCAGAACAGATAAATAGTAAGCATACTCATTCTGTTCATTAACAGTAATTACAATGAAATGTATATTTTTATAGATTTAGTATTGATTTCATGTTGTGGAAATTCCTGATTGTGTCACTTTGAAACTGAGCTATAAAGTTAGATGTTGTCAATGAAGGTATTCTGAAAGCCAGGAACGCGGATGTCTAGTTTTAGTCGTCGCAACTTTTAAGGTAAGCTAGAGTTGCTTCAGACAATTTCGTCCGTCGCTTAATGATGAGGAATTTAACATCACTTCATGTTATGACCCAAGCTGCAATCGCACATAATAGTGGCATGCGTAGAGCGATTTTAATTAAACTGTTTATAATTCCGAAACGTAGAGGAATGCATTAATAACCGACCAATTCGGGCACCTTTGCAAAGCCGCATTTATCCCCTTTTACAACCGGCATGCCCTACTCATATTCGGGAACGCTATTATCCACTTTCTGCAGGCACTGATGCTACTACTACTGTCGCTCGCCTACACAGCGAACTCGATCTAGCGCTAACTCTTTGGGGGTATTAATCCGCGTATAATTTCAATTTTACATGTACATTAATAAAATTCACTCCGCTGTGTGGTTGCAGTATACATACGAGTGAAACTTTGCACCAAGTAGCTGCTGAGAGGCTTAATGCCACCAACTATTAGAGCATTAGAGTAACTTTGCTGCACGCGTGTAATGTATGAATATCAAGGCATTTCATGCACTGTTTCATAGCTAGTTATTAACAGCCACGGGGATATTTTCATGACCAATTAAAACCATATGTAAATTTATGGCTTTTGAGCCGTTTCGGGTATTTATCACTTTTTCGCGTTTGTTTGTCCATTGATGCGCAAACAACAACTGCACTGCAGGCGGAAACGAAGAAGTTGCGAGGTTTAATGTATGAAAGTTAGTTGCTTCTTCTAACGCGGTTGGGTTCAGTGAGTTATCACTCATCGCAAACGTGCGGTAAAAGTATCCAAATCACTTTTAGAATGTGCTGTCGCTCGCTTTAAAAATGAATTAATGGCGAAACTTTACAGTAAACAAAAAAATATGCGGCAAAAAACGAGGCGCCGAAGTAGGAAACAATGTCGGAGCGGGAAAAAATGAAGACGGTCGTGAATTTTGTCAAGGCGCTTCTTTCATCCCCATGTTTGCGCTGTGCATGACATCAAAATATGTATAGCCTGCTTCTGCATGTGGTCCTCCCTTCTGCTCGTAGATCTAGATAGTTGGAATCTTTACTTCTTCTTCAGCTTCCCGAAGTTGTTTTGCATGTACACCGTTCCTCAACTGTTTATGATGGGCTTCAAGTTTTTGGGTTGCTATTTCTGCGCGAAAAGCAGACGCTTTCGTAGAGCATTGTAGAAAAATGGATGATTTATATCCTGAGGGGCAAGTCTCAATGTTTTGTTTTTTAGATTTCGTTCGATGGTGTTTTACCTTGGGCATTGGTTGACTTTTTTCGGCAAACGCAAAAGCAAGTGGCATTCTTGTGCTGCTTAGGGTCGTTTAGCCCAGATTCCGCAATTCTCTTCCAGCGAGTTGTTTGTGAAGAACGCATGATTCGAGTGGGAACAACCGTGATTGAGGAGGGATTGATTTGTTCGTTGGGAGAGTGACAGAACGCATTACCATGAAGCGGAACAAATGTCAAATCTTGGTGGCGCGAAAGCCGAGAAGAGAGTGCCGCACTAATATTCGAAAATAAAGGCGTTTGCTTTACATTTACTTGCGACTCGCAGAGTGGCAATATTCTTATTGATTCCACGCTGGCCCAGGCAAAGGAAGAAGTGAAGCAGCTAAATGCAAAACGCTTCGCTTTGCTGGCTGGCAGTTGGAAGTTCATCCATCTTACCTCGAGAAAGAAAGGAAACAGCGCACCATGTCGCTAATGAAATTTAATGACAAAAGACGCGCATTCCATCGGCTGACTTGTGCGACGCCGAAAAAAGAACGCAAAGACTGGAAGGACCAAGTCCAAGCGTGCATGACGCCCAGGGAGGGCGAACTGTCCGCATTAATTCCGCTGACAAATTGAACGCACATCAAATATTCATATTGCGAAAACGACGCAGCGACGCGTATTTTTCGGGGCGCGGCGCAAAGAAGTAAATTAAAAGCGAGTCCGTCGCAAAAATGCAATGCGGAATCTCGGCAGCAATCAGGAAAGTCAAACGAAGGAAACGCACGATGGGTGGAAATGACTGATGGGAGAAAATCTCGCGCGCGCGTTCGTGTCACGCTCATTAAATGACGGAATTATTAATTGTTTGTTGCGCTGTCACGTCCGCAGGCCTCCCGCCGCCACGAGCGTTTCATGCTTTATGGCGTCGTAAAACGAACGAATTTTATGGAGCATATTTTTTATTTTCACATTGCATGAAAACGGCGCAACTTTGCCAACGACATTGTCGCAACACATTGCATCCCGCTGAAGCGCGCTGCCTTCTTGACGCTGCAAAGCGTCACGGCGTATTGGAAGTTGATCGTTTGCGGGAATTAATTAATGATCAGCGAGTGTTGCGCCTTAATGCGCTACGAATTGCATTCTGCTTTTCGTCGCACGTCAAGCAGCGAGTGCATCCCTAATGTGGGTGCTCTACTCGACGCAGTCAGTCACCACACGTAACGACTCACTTGAGAGCATTGTATGTGTAGTTTCCAGTCTTCCATCAATGCACACACTGCATTAACATCAGACCAGGCTTTGTTCCTCGAATCATTAACACCGCCATCAGCACCAACTTCAACTCGGCTGCGTTAATACACTAGACGTCGAAAGGGTTGTTTCATCGTTCATTCCTTTCCTCTCGGCTGTGTTTTATCTTTGACATTCTCGGATGTTGTGTGTTGCGTTTTGTTTTGTTGTAGGATTGAATAGTTGTTCCTAGATGCGGCACTGTGAAGCGTTTTGCTTGATGGTTGATGATACGCGGAACGTAATCGAGCTAGAGACCGTGTTTGTTCCTCTTCGCCTTCTCAGACGCGTCTTCATAACATTCCAACGAGCAAGGGGATGTTTTGTGCGGCTTGTACTTAACAACTTCACAGCTCATTAGGCGCATGAAGCAAGCGCAAATGCACCTTTTCAGCGGACAACGATGACGACAGCCGCCTCTATATCACTTTTTTTCGCATAATTTTCCATCATGATTTATGCACATGCAGACAAATTCGCTTGCTGTGCGCAGATAACTGCTGCGTACATCAGCGGCGTGTTTACAAATAGGGTGCATTTTTGGGCACGAGCATTTTGCATTATTCATGCGCAATTTAGCAATGCAACGAAATAAAGTGCACAACTTTTGCATCCCTCGTTGCGCCGCCGAAGTATTAGTGCTTGAATTGTACAAGCAGTAAAATCTCTCTTGGGTAATTATTATTATGAAGTATTCCGAGCGCATTTAATTGCCGGTCTCTTTGGAAAAATCTGCATAAAGTTTGCAGTGTAGTTTTCCGTCTTGTTCATTCTTTGCGTTTTTAATGCGCCTCCATTCGCGTAATTATTAATAGTTGGCGGGCGCGTTTATAGCCTGTTGATGCATTAACGGCATAAAGCTGGATGTTTAATAAATTACACAGTCAACTCTACGCCTCGCCGAAATAAACGCAAACTTTACGACTTTAATCCATTTATATTCGGGCCGAGTTGCCGCCGGCCAATCTCAAGTCCTTTTGCGCAGCGTCTCCGGTCGTTGTTGTTGTTGTTGTTGTGTATTGAAATATTTAGTCGACGAGTATATTAAATCGGCAATTAAGCGCCTCGGTGCATAATTAGCGCCGCTCGCCTGCGCTATCGCAAAATTACATCGGCCAAATGCAATCTGACATAATGTAGTAACATCCTTTTTATTATTCAATTCTCTCCCCCGGTGGCCGTAGCGTGTCGTGCTGTTTTTCATCGCGCAATTCTATTTCGTTTTCAATTTAAAATGCAAATGCAAGTTGTTAGTCGCGAATGGAAAGCACATTGCTGTTTACTTATAGTAATTTATATTCGCCGGCATTGTTTTACGTCTGTACGATTTATGGTCGTGTTAACACACTTTTCTTCAACGCACACCCTTATTGCCGGGGGTAGCAAATGCGTTTCATTGCATAATAAATACACGTGCTAATTATCCGTTTTCCAATTAGCTCGTGCTAGCAAACGTCTCGCGGACCGTCACGCTATATCTTCATTTAGCGATAATGGGACAACTGCTCCATGCGCGTTGATATTATAATATCGACCGTGTTATAAATAATATTAAGGCATTATAAATAATAATTTGTGCTCTTTTCATGCAGGTTAATGCTAATTAACCTGCCCGTTTGATGTCGATTGATAATCGAACTGCGAATGCCCCCAGAAAGAAAGAAAGAAAGGAAATTATAAGTTACTGCTTGCCGCACGCGATTTATTACAAATATTTGCATTGCGGGGCAAAGCGGGAAGAATTTAGATTATTTCATCATTAAGTGAGAGCGCGTGTCGAGTATGCATAGTAAAAATGTGTTGAAAATAGCACGCTTTCCGCTGAGCGAAAGCCGTTGTTGTTTTATTTATAAAGTACATAATCCTTTAACTTCACACTTGTACGGCTTGTTGGCGATGAGATTGAGTAGTCGCACGTACGGCTCGTTTGGTGTGCTTTAAGCACACATTTAATAACAGACGAGCGTTCTTTATTGCATTTCTTTTTGTCGGCTAAGCCATCGTACGCATCAACAAATTTGTGCGTTTTATGATGTGCTAACAAGGGGGTTTTAATTAATTTGAGATGTTTTCGCATCCTGTGCATTCTATTGCGAAGCAAATGGGGGGTTCAATTAAACTCAAAGGTGATCGGGAGGATACAAGACTTTACATGGATGCGACTTCCACGCAATTGAGTTGCGCGTGTTCGCAGCAGGTACACAAGGATATATTGTGTATTCATAAGGATAAAGCGAGTTAGTACGAAACTGCATTACATTGTATATACAAGCGCAGTATAATGCGCTCGTGATTGCATTTCCCAGACATGTACTCCTGAATGGTTATTATCCATTTGCATCACTCATATATCAGTGACATGCTTGTAACGCTCGGATGGGTATTACGTTCGGCTGAAGACAAGAGCCGCATTGCTGTGTTGGCTAGGCTTTAGGATTGCGCGCCGGATATTTTGAAGGAGATCTATGCGTATTGTGCGCGAGAGTGAGGCGAGGAAAAGTTGTGGTCGGGCATGGCGACCAAGTCCCGACCGGGACTAACCGCTACAGCCTGGATGGAATTACCTGCCGCCTCCCGAAACCGCTACACTGCAGTCCGAGTGTCGCTCGCTTTGAAGGCTGCTTGCTGCACGCCGCCAACATTTACTCGACTTTATTTGACAGCTGAGGATGGTCAACCCTATTTCAGGCGCGCTGACGTTTATTTGCGTTTGCAGTGGTTTTTCTTTGCGGTCGCGTTTGCGGGCTTTACACGCTGCGAACGCAAGATAACTGGATGACGAATGTAAATGACTAATTGTTAATGCCGCATGCATTATGTTAGAGGAAGAGTACGGTATCGGATTATTGATTGAACTTTGGGCGGCTGTCGACTGAGAGTCGAAAGGATGTACAACGTATTGAAGGTGTATTGCGAGCACTTGTGTGTTGCCATCGTATCCTAGTTATTTCCGGCCGTCGTCGACTTCAAAGGGTGGCAACGTCGCAGCCGGCGATGACGACGCCCGTGCTTTATGATGCGGCAAAAACGCGCGCGAGATTGACAATGCGGTGCAAGTCCGGCCGGAAAAGTGCACACACATCAAAATCACTGCCAAGTGCAGTGAGCGAAGCGACTGCTGCAATGCGGAAACAGACGTCAAAAAGTCGATTAAACGCCTCTTTTGCAACACAGCGCGCGTGGTTGCTCCTTTGTTGCGCGACGTTGCATAAAATTATTACGCCACCGCAAAGCGAATGCTAATTGACTCGTACGCAACGAAATGGAGAAAACGTGTTCGGTCATAAATAATTTGGCATTAGCAAAACACACTGAAATATTTGAAAAGTTTCGCGCTTAAGCCGTTTCTTTATTGCTTACTTAAGAATCCGTCCTTCGCGAATAATCCGAAATGATGGTGGACATTTTACATGCTTGCGCGGGACGAGAAATCGATAATTTTTGCGTTGCAATGACGAGGAATTTTCAATTGAATTTTTTGTTTGTCAATTACGCTGGTGGCCGCAGTAATTTCGCGTAATTGATGTCATTTTTTATTGCGCTTATCGAACAATGCGCACGGCATTTGTTTGGATGATGCTCATCAGAGGGTGAGTTTGCTGTGAGTTCAACACTGTGTATATTTCTGGCCGTTTCTTTTTGCGCTCGAAACCCTCGAAGTTAGGATAATGGAAAACCATCAACGCATTGATGAGACGAAAAAATGTCCCTAGAAAATGAAGCGGAAAAAGTGGCCTAAATATAGAATACCTAAAAGTTTTTTACTTTGCACCATTGAAACGAACAGAAATAGTTTTATTGTGTCGCGTATAATGAAATTGGGTTTTGGATATATAACAAAACTAAAAATACAATACTTGTATCAAATTGCATTTTCCTGGCGAGTGCTTTCCGCATTTTTAGAACGTATTTGCTAAATGCACTTCGATGATAGTTCACCTGAAATTCCGTATGCATTTTTCCGGAAAGCAGCAGCAGCAGCAGCAGCATCAGCAAGTGTTAAAAAATTCATGCGCCATCATGTTTCAAAGGAAGAGAAACAATATGCACTATTTGCATCTTGTTAGTTTTTGTAACGCAAGAACAACGGGATTTTTCCAACAAAGTAAATTGTACTCGCGTATTATTTCTTTACGGAGGAGTGTATTTACGTGCAACTCCAAGCGGAAAATAATTGAAATACTTCAATAACATAAATTTCACGCTGTTTACCCGCCGTGGCCTTATTTCATTTCTCGATTTTTAAAAAGTTTTTTTTACGCAGAATTGATGATACTATTGAATGGCAGTCGTCCTTCCAAAAAGCAATTTCTCATTGTCGTTTATTGAGCTCCCCGCGATTTTTTTTCGAGGAGGGGCATTTTATTGCGTTGTATAAAGTCCTGCGACTTTATACTTGTCCGCTTTTTGTTGTTCTTCATTTCATTTGAGTCCCGAAACGGTCGGGACTCGATTTGATTGAGCGTGAGGGCTTAATTGTGTTTCCTTCGTTGCGATCGACATCGAGACAAAGCAAAAGAGCGAGCAATCATCAAGTATAAAGTTAATATTATTGTGTGTAAACAAGCAAAGCTCTTCGATTTTTTCGCCGTGGCAAATGTGTAGTTTTTTACGCTGCAGAAAAAACAAGAAAGGCAATAAATACGCCATGGTGCGGGCGGACATTACGAATAAGTTGTTTGGCCGGCAAATAGGATATCCGGAAAAAATCAGCCCTTGCCTTGTTGCGCAAAGCCGCGCGCAGTCGCAATGGAAATGTGGCTTATGGTTTTCCAGGCACAAATTGCACGGTTTGTTTTGATCGGCGCGTTGGGTTTGACGTTTTGATTAAATAAAAAGCGAATGTGCGCCTTGTTTTAATCGAAAAAACTGTTTGATACCGGCTCGGGCATTCGACATTGTATAATTTGTGTTGCCATTGGCAACCTCGATGTCATAAACATTTACGTGCGAATGGCGGGCGGCAATGATATTGGCGATTTAGGCTAAACGCACCCTCCCCTGCTACGGGGACACAAACTCGATCGGTGATCGTTTTGTATACAAATAGCTTTGTGTTCATCGCCCAGAACAGGAGCAAAGTTGTTCACCTTACTTAAATTCAATGCTAATAGGACTTGCATATAGTGTGCTTCGGATCGTTTCATTCTCCCGCTGGGAATGCGACTTGCTATAAGGCGCTTTTAAGTTGATTTGGTTGGCGTTTCGGCTTGCACGAAACCCCCTCACGCAAAATGTCTCTCGATTAACCGAATCGAATGTGCATTTTTATGTTGAAGATGTTTAAAGATGAAATGAATTTTGAGGATGCTCATAAGATAACAACAAGTGAAGTAGTTTAAGACACAAACGTATTTTAAAAATGGTCCTGGAAGTACGCACAGTTGTAATATATTTTATTTATGACTCGTATGTATGTCGCGCATTTAGTGTGATATTTTTGAAACATTTTATACAAGTTTATTTATATACGCTGTGCACACGAGTATTAAGTAGCAAGGTAGTAGTCGACAGGACATAAAGATATGAAATTCGGGACTCATCGCAGTTTGTCATCTTATTGCGCGTATCATTTCGTGCACACGTTTGCATATTGTTTGGATGAATGCGCAGGAACATTACACACCAGGTCGGGCGGGCGGGCTGGCCCATCCTTGGAACGAAGGGTGAATCGAGCAAAAGGGCGCGCGACGCACAAATGCGCTCCATCCATTTGCGAAACGACGTAATTCATATGACAAAAAGTTGTATTTTTCATTCGGTGACACGTTTTCAGACAACTTCAGACAGCGAGCTGTCTCATCCCTTCACGCCGAACGGATGCAGCACACATTCCGGCACACGTGGGCGCAAAGTGTAATATTAAACACTTGCAGTAATAAATTACGTTTCTTTTTTTATATCGCGACATTGCGTAACAAATTATTCAATATTAACAACAGAAAAAAGAGCGACGATGGAATTTATTCACTGCGGAAGATTTATTGGCCGCGTGTCAGTTAAGACTTTAAAACATTTTATTGTATTTGATAACAAATGAATTTCACAGTGGATTTTGCTCGCGTTTGCTGCGTTGCTGCGTCGAAAAAGAAGAAGTACGATTAGCGTATGTTACAAAATGCGGCAGATGTTAATTAATGAAGTATTTAGCATTCTAAGTATCACTATTAATAAATGAGGGGCGGCAGCTTAACGTGAACGTTATAAATAGTGGAATTATATGTAAAATTGCTAATAAAGCTAAGAGAGAGAGAGAGAGAGACAGTGAGTGAGAAGGAGCGTGAGGCTGAAGGGCGGCGGCATGAAGTGATATATAAATGTTCCTTCGCTGCTGCGAATGTCGCGAAGAAGAAGAACATGACAAAGAAGAGGATCAGTTCATTCGCAGTTTCACGAACAGCGCACACCGCATTCCACGTTTTTCGTGTGCGATTGTCGCGAGAAGATGTCGTGCCGCCGGCGAAATATTATTACGATTACAACGGCGGCGGCAACAGTGGCACTGGCAGTGTGGCGGCAATGAAGCCAAC
Source organism: Anaulacaspis nigra (assembly GCA_030264675.1). NCBI lineage: Eukaryota > Metazoa > Arthropoda > Insecta > Coleoptera > Staphylinidae > Anaulacaspis > Anaulacaspis nigra. Next base: position 13,259 of record JARJDV010000082.1, on the reverse strand, counting down.
GCGGTGACATCTAGTCAGGGTCTATTATGCCGCCCTCAACTTTAAGATTTCTTAAGATGACTAAAAAACGAACGTAAATTTGCAAGTTACTCAATGTTTCAAGCATATTTCAACATTGTACCACTTTCGTCTATAACGACGAGACGGGAATAATTCAGTTGCTCGGTAGTCGCGATGTAATACGATGTTGTGTTCGGTTGGATTTTTTTGTAAGAAAACAATTTAGTTTTATTTATTTAAGCCGCTTAGAACACAAAGGACGAACGGATTAAACACGTCTGAAGAGGCATTGTTTATAAGTGGGTTAAGCGAGCGGGTGCGCGCGCGCGCAGACGAAGCGCCTGATCAAACACTCGATAAGTGAAGTCCACTCAAGGAGGCGAGCGTGCGCGTACTTTACTCATACTTTAGTCCTAGTTTACTCGTCGAGTCCTTGGCGTGCGAGCGCGAAAAGAGGCGCAGATTCCTCTTTGCTGTATAAAGTCTGGACTTATGCGATGTTTATTTTTCGTGTTGTAACCGAGGTTTCTGTGTGTTATTGCATTACGTGGCTGGCGTCTATTTGCACGGCACGTGTACGTGCACGTGCTTGATACATTCGTGTACATGCTGTACGTAAATAAATGCGTATGCACACACACAGAGAGGGCAGAAAGGGGAAAACTGGCCGTGGTGGCGGAGGCGGCGCGAGCAAATAAGAAAGAGTAAGCGGCGGCTACGGTGGCGGCAGTGGCAGTGGCCTGGTTTGTTTGCACGAATAGTTTCAAATAAATACACACACTCGATCACTCAACGGGCGCGAGTGAAAGCGGACGAGAAAATACGCGGTATTGGGCTGCTGGAGGCGAGAGGGATATTGATGTGAAAAGTTATCAATTTCCATCGATTTGTTGTACCGTTCGGGGCACGTATTTTCAATTTGCGATAAGTGCACCGCCCCGAAATGCGAAAACAAATGCGCGCTGCCGTGCCGAAACGCAAATATTTGCACGTGCCAAACACTTGCTTCTGATTGATAATAATGTTGTAAAACACTTTTCATTATTGCGTGTTTAATTTCCCCTGTGTTCCGAGTTCTCTGAGTTTCTAATTAGTTTACTTATGATTTATTTGCCCGTGCTCTGATTAAGGGGAACAAATATCTCAATCAATAATTCATAATAAAATTAAACAATTGTAAAGACTGAGCACACAATGGGATTCATTACTTTCTTGACGTATCGTTTCAATTTAATTCAATGGGAGTTTACATACAGTTAATCCAAGAGTGATAAGACAAATATGACAATTAATATGGTTACGGAAATGAAACTTTGCACAAAAACAATGCGGGCGCGTAGAATATGGTTTGTAATAGGTGCAAAACAATGAAACAAACTGATTCATTAACATAATGCGCGAATAGCGCGTTCGATTGCGCATTGATGGCGATTTGGCGAAAGTTTGTCGAGCACGTTATCCATGTATAATTATTAATTAGTTTCATATGAGCGAAAACGTGAACTCGCACGCCGATAATAAATGTGCATGCGCCTGCCATTAAATGTACGTATCATTAATGCATCGCTGCACTTGCGAAATGCATTAAAACGTAACGAATGTGCAATATGCAGTAATATCCTGTGATATTTAACAGAAATCAATGCAATTAAAAGGCGAAAAAAAAACGCACGCAGTCAGTTGATGATGATTTTTTAATATTTTTTATATTCTGCATGCAAATGAATATACACTCGTAATGGAGCTTTGTGATGAGGTGATAAAAAAATGCAATTACTTTGAAAAATCATTATTTATGATGCGATTGCACGTATATTGTTATAGAATGCGTAGAATGGGCGAGTGTGAAGCTTGAATTAAAGCTGCATTTCCATTCGGATTGCACGTTTGCGGCGTGTGGATGCAATCCCATAATCATGCATACTGCAAAACCTCAAATCGTGATCGAAATCCATGCTTTGCATTGGATTCGTATGCAATAATTGTGTAATTAATTAAGCTATCCAGCAGCTTATTATTAACAAATTTGGGATAAATTGATTGTGGTATTAAAGACTTAAATCTGGAAACTGCTGTCAAATGCAGTGGAATTTATTTATAGTCACTTGTACTTTTCGTAATTACGTTATTGTGATAAAAAATCTGATTATGTGTGATGGTTTCTCAGAAATTTTATGAAAATTAACAGCAAATTCTACTTCATGTCTCACGCCTGGAAATTTGACATCGACGAAAATTATGTCATCATTTAGATCATAAACATCAACACAGCCATCCACGTGGCACATCATGATTAATTCAAATGTTTCGTTTCAACTATTTGGACGCACGTCCAACCACATTTCCGCCGCCTCCATCATATTTTACGCATTGCTCGCAAGCCATTCGGTTAGCAGTGGCAATTAAACAGATTGCATTTGTTCGTTGGACACGCAAACCAGCGAAATCTAATTTACAAAATGTACTATCTAATTAATATATTCTTATTAATAATAAGTCTCTTTGTTTCAGGTGAGTGTCTTCAATCATACTTTACCGCGGTGGCATATTGTGTACGTTGTAAGTAGTTTATAGTTAATAATTCTGCGTTCAGCTACTATTTTGCATACGGTTGAGCGCAATATATTTTCACATCAGCAAAGGGGAATTTAAAGTATGAGAACTTGAAGCTTATTACGTCAACTTCTGCATGGCGCAAAAGATAGTTTTCTCGGTAATAATAACACAAAATTCTTTACAAGTTGTAAACAACTTCGGGTAGACTGCAGTAGGAAAAAGAATCATGCTTCTATCTACGCTAGTTTAATAGATATTAGCAGAAAACTTATATGGTACGTAGAGTACTCGAGAACAAAGACTGGCTTTGCCCGCTAATAATATTTAATCCATCAATTTGAATTTACTTGAATAATTACCAACTACAAAATGTTTAATAGAATTTGTTATGATATCGAAATTATTTAGTGAATGTTTGACTAAGATTCTACAGGTAGATTATGTCGACGTTGTATGAAGATTTTGACCGATTTTATTTTTTGCTTACACGAGTTAACAATCTTGTCCATAGAGAGCGCCAGGGGTGTCATCATCATCTATTAATTCCTATTGAATTTACTGCGGAAAGTTCCACATGTTTGAAAACATATATCGCGTCAAAATATATGGCTTTAAAATATCGTACCTTCCGCACTGCAAGACTTTTTTACATAGGAAAAATGAAAGTAAATTTAGCATGTGTCTTATATTCCAATGATGCAGTAAACTTTAAGACATAAATCTCTAAATCCACCACATAAGTAGTCGAAATACGCTGGGCATCACTAATTTACCTATATTCTTTGTTTACGAGTCATAATTACTAGTATGAGTTATGTCAATAACAATGGAAAACTATAATGTGAAAATTACTTTAAATTAAATCTTTACAATAGAAATGCCTCTTATAGCATAAAATATTTCAAGAATAATTAACGTAAGTCGTATATTTTATGAAATATTTGCATAAACCTAGAGTTTATCGAGCTTGTGCGCTATTAAAACTTTGTTCGCTTAATACGGCCAGATTTTTCAGTCTCGGAATCGGGCAATCTTTAATTAATACTATCGTAGATAAAAATTCAACGACACTGGAACTGGAACAACTTGCATAATGCAATAACGTGTTACGCGCGTACTGAAATCCAACTTTTTAAGTTGCAAAATATTAAAATGCGGAAAGTCACAAAGGCATTAGCAACGCTTAAACGACTTCATCATTTGCCGCCCCCCGACTGCGTGAATATCAAACGAGAAATTCCGGGTGGGAAAAAAGAAGTAAGAGACTCTTCTATTAAATAGACGCAAAAGTAGGAAATAAAACAAAAACACATCGCCGCGAAAAAAAATGCATAATACGTTTTTGCGGTCTTGATATTATTTTTACGCTCGTCGAGAAAGAGAAATCCAACGAAGAATGCGCAAAACTTGAGACTTTTCTGTCCTCCGTTTTTCCTCAGCGCATGTAAATACATGCAGAGCTGCTAATACGAAAAGTTGTGCGGCTTCTCTGTTCATAGTCGCGATGCAAATACGAAATATGCGGAAATTTACACGAGTTTCGCGCAATGTGCGCGCCCGAATCGCTTACAATGTTAGCGTCCCGCGTAAATTTACATGAAAAAGATATTAGAAGAGTGGGACGGAGTGCGAACGCATTATTTAAGAGTCTGACAATCGTCGCGCATTACTCAAGCGACTCAAGCTCTTTTCAACTCACTACTCGTACGGCTGAGCGGCGGCGCGGCGCGGCGGCTGAGCTTTACGCTTTGCTAACGTCGATGAACACAAACTTGAAAGTTGCAAACGTTGCCGGTTTGTTTGCGACTTCCTTCGTGCTCCTCCACTAATCATCACCAGGGTTGGTGTTGCCATCACCATTGAGCTAATGCGCAATAAAAATGATATATGTGTGTCGCAGCGTGCGAGCTCGCGCGCGCGCGCCCGCCTCGCAGTCGTCTGGATTTTATGCAAATGTGCACAGATTCATTACATGTGCCCGACGACCAAAAACATTGAAAAAAAAAACACATTGCATACACTCCGGGACAAGTAAAAACTTCTAATTGCGTTTGGCGGAGCATTCGCACGAGATCAGGTCTGCCGTCTTTATTAACGCTGTTAAGCGAATTAACATTCATAACTTTTGCGTCGGAATGAACTGAAAATTAAAGTTTTCGTGCGATATCTTTAATTATTCATTTTAAATGTGAGGGATAACACGAGTATGAACCGACTCGTATTGCAGATGGCTTAGGGGTGATTAATTAGCGTTATTAATAGATTTTATTAACCCAGTTATCAATTGCATAAATATTCAAACAAGTTGATTCATTATTATACGAGTGCGACGGCAGTAGCGATAACAATGTGCGATTGCATTTGTGAGTAAAATTTCGAACTAATTAGAAATTGAAATTTCGTACTACGCTCGCGCATGAATTTGATAATGACACGAATACGAAACTAGCTCCTCGCCCTGCCGCATCGCGTTGAGAGGAAAACTGGCAGCCCGGAATAGTCACAGTGAATAAGGACGAACTTGGAATAAATGACACGCGACTAATGGCGTGCAGTTAGCATCCGAGCAGTGAGCACTGCCTCAGCGCAGGGTTATTATGCCAAAGACGGCGGCAGACGAATATGGCTGTTTCGGTGCATTGCACGAATATTGTTGTCCGTCACGCGGCATTCGCCTTGTGTTACTTCTTCATTAATTCATCCGCCTCGATTTCGCGCTGAATACGATAATGACAGATGCCGGAAACGCGCCTAACCCCAGCATGCAAGTCAATTACATTAATATACGTTAAGCACACTTGGCGGTCGCTTCGAGTTTTTCCGCATTTCATATACGAATGCGGCGAGTTGATTGAAAGATTAAATCGTCCTGATTAGGCATTGAATCGATCCATTAATCTTTATTACCCACTAATGCGGAGACGAGTTCGGGCGCTCGGAATGCACATTCGCCCTGCTTCTTGCATTGTCATTTCCGGCGGCGCGCTGCATTCGTTATTAGCGCGATGACCTAGATAATTACGGAGCGCGCGATTGTCGTTCGGTTTTCCGGTTTTCTCGAACGAAACTTTGACGTGTTTCCGCTGTAATTCTTAAGTGTCATCAATATTTTCAGCTGCACGATAGTTAATTAAATTTTCTCCCCATTCTCAATCAATTTTTGTGTAAGCGGCGAGAGTTTCGCATCTTTTGCTTTTGTCATTTTTGCGTATATTATCGCGCGCGATTTACATAGAATGACGACGGTGAATGACTTCCGAATGCCGGGGAAAAGTCAGGACGCCAAGAGAGCGATTTCCGATTTTCCGCCGACGCATGCCAACAATGGACTAGGTACATCCCGAAGACGTGCGCTGATCAGGAGGATATTATGTCGGTGTTTTAACCCGAATGCCCGCGGGAACCATGCCGCCTCCACCATCGGCCGAGCGTGTAACAAGCACACCGCGCACAGCTCATTCTCGCAGCAGCGTGTTCGATGGACGCATGCGGCGCGTACACATTTTCCAACATTTTCCAATGTTGCCGCATCGCCAAGGGATGCATTCTACCCACTCTCTCCGGAGATCGTGCGCGGCCCGCCCGCCGCCCCGCGCATCTCCGATACCTTTAGGCCGTTTGCTAGTTGTGTTCATAAACAAACCAGAATTTATTCGCGTCGATCTCTATGGACATCAAAAATTCAAGGATAATAAACGCTATCGCCATAATTTTTGAATTTCCAAGTGTAAAATTGTTTATTTAAAGAGCGCTTATTATGCGGGTCGTAAAAAGGTTTAGGGGTTGTTTTACAACGACAGCGAATGTCACAATATAAACAATTGCAACAAATGAAATTGCGGCAACGACTTTTCGGCTTATTCCATTAAGAAAATTACATACTAAATACTTAAAATCCTTTGCAAGAGCGAACCGTGTGAGGAATCCGCGCACATATCACACGAGTCAACAATGCAAGGACATAAAATACGCCGCCTATACGTAACCAGTGCCACCGCAGAGCGTGCAAGACGGTTTGAATTACACACCAGAAGTGTGCGCGAGTAGTAGTGGCGGCGGTGGCAGCGGCGGTGACGGTGGTGGATGTAGGTTAGAGGAAGGAACTATACAAGACGAAGAAGTAGTGCGGGCGGCGGCGTGCACAGTGAAAACCGGGATTATTTCCACGTCTGTGCACGTCCTTGTTGAACGCACACGGTCGCCTCAATTATCCATCCCTCAGGAACTCGCTCTTCTTCTTCTTCTCGGGGCGTCCTTCAAAGCTCGCACTAAGTCACGAACTAGCCGCCACGTGAACCGAAAATATTTCGGGCCAGCAGCTGCAAGGATAACTTCGTACATCTTTTAATGCGCCCGGAATGACCAGAAGGATTTACCTTCAGCGCGCGGCGGGCGGTAAAATGTCCACGTCATCCACGCCGAATATGGCTGTGTCATGTTCGGCTCGTGAATGCAAAGTACGCGCGCATTTGACTTTGATCCAATTTCCGGTGGACGGCCGGACGTCCTCTGCGGCACGGAGTTGTAACATAACTGGAGAAGTTGCTTGCTAAACGCAAACGTATCCGACGTCCTTAACAAAACCATTGCGCTAAGTAAAAAATCTTTATCAAATGCGAGCGCAAACGCGAATGTTGTATAAGGATTTGCTGGTAGCGCGCACGAGCGTAGGAGTGGCAGCAGCGAAGACAATATGTGTTTACGAGCGGTAATTCACCCTCGAGACTGTAATTATTCCCGAAGGAATCGTAACCGACTGCTGCGCATTGTATCAGTTGTTTTCGTTCCTTTGCCGCCGCCGTCCTATCCCGGGAGGATAGGGATGTGTGAGAGAAAATAGAAGGATTTTGCCGCTAGCCGGGCAAGCAAGAAGCAAAAGGGTAAAAGTGTACATAATACATTGTTTGGCTCTATTGGAATTGGGAATTTTTTGACTAACCTTAGAAGCACGTAGAAGGCGGAGAAGGAACTCGAGGATTATAAGAAGCACATGCAATCCGCATAAATGTTGCAAGGATACTATAATTGGATTTTTTCTCGCGTTCAAGGAGCCAAGTCGTTTTAAAAGTCTCTTATCGTTAGAGATGATAAGACACGTTATTCGCTCCTTCAAGGACGCTCGCGTGTTCGCATGCACGGATGAGCAATTCCAGGGACAATGTCCTTATTTTTCAATTTGGACCTCCGGTTCTCTTTTTTTTCTTGCCTTTTTGGGCACGCGGTAGCGACTACAAAAGTAGCAAAAAATTGTACTTACGAGATCGCGCACACGTTCTTTTTTTCATCGTCGTCGTCGTCGTCGCGGACGTACTTTTTCTTTGTGCTGCGCACCTTTGGACGAAATCTTTTCTTATTTTGTAAGAATCTCTTCTACGGCAGAGCAGCAAGCAGTCTTCAGAGGTTAACAACCATAAATTTCAATACGTCTTGAGGACTGCTTCGCTTTAATAATGTTCGTCGAAATTTCCGCCCGACGGGTTGCGGCTATTTTCATCTTGTTATTATCGTCGTTGAGCGGATTGCAAATTTCGAATTTCGGCGGTTTCCTTATTAAAATTCATGATACGTGCATAACACGACGTTATATAAAAATCATACACGTGGCTAAATGGTACACTTTTGTGGTTATTTGACTTCTTTCGGGCGGTTATGAGGTTATTGTTAAAATCATGATTGACGTGCCGCACGGTTATCGTGTGCTATCAAATATCTTATGCATGCAAATCTTGTTTTATTGCCTTCAACGTAAATATGAAGAGCGAACGAAAAAATTACATTGGAGATAAAATAAAATAAAATATAAGAAAATGCGCAAAGTCTTAATGAAAAATGGAGGGAGCTGGGCTAAAATAGAATGCGTTGTTAAGTAGCGTCGAGGGGTTTGTGATGTTATTGCGCGAAATGAATCAAGGAATCGCGAACGAGGCAAAACAAAGCAACGATAAGGGCCAGAAAGGCGAACTTAAGTACGACATAAGGAAGAATAACAAGAGGATATTAAAATATTGAGGTTTTCGCTTTTTTACCGTCAGGTTTACCGGTTTATTTCACATTAATTGGTTTTCCGGATTGAGATTAAACTGTATTATACGCGAATTAATTTCGAATACATTGGATTTTACTTGAGTAAGCGTAATTATCTTGGGATGGGAAGAAGGTTAAAATTTCACGTTTTATATAATTTATGTTTGGCGTTTATTTCGTCTCTTTGGTGGAAACGACGAAAGCATTGATTTAAATGTACACGTATAAGGGTGGTAACGCATTAAACACGACAAGGGCAAAAGGTGCAAGGGATGCAAGAGTTTTACTACTGCATTTGAAAAGGTGTGTTCTGCTGCTGCTGCTGCTTTAATAAATTACGAGTGAACGCGTACGCAAGCTTTCCATGCATTTTACAGCAGGATATCAGTTGGCGTGGGAGGCGGCGGGTGTGTATATGCCGCCATCACGTAGATGTTGGCTCGCTGCACACGTATAATTAAACTAAATTTCAAGCACAGGGCGCGTTTTTTCCGACTCGGTCAGCTCGGACGACGCGGCGTGTTTTGCGATAAATGCGATTATCAAGCACTTACATTGTTTACCCACATGAACCCACACGGTATGTTACCGGCATTTATACCCTTAAACCCTTTCTCGCATACACACGCGCACACATGGCCGTGTCTGTCCATTCGCGTACGCGTTTCTAGCACTGCATGTGTTGGCGTCATCCACGACGTATCTATGTCCACCGCGAGCGCAGGACGACGACGAGGGAGGTGGGCCGTGTGTTTGCGTTCGCAGAATTTCCAATCCTTCGCACACGCGTTTTCCGCTCTAATCTCGAACTCATCTTGTTTCAACAACTTTAATAATTAGCTCTTAAAAGTTTGAGCATAAAATTCGCAGCACGCAAACATTTATGCGGCGCATATCTAATAAATTAACGAATATGTTCACTCGGCCCGAAAATATATCCACCCTTGCTTTTTCCCACTGCCCCTCGCCTTTATTTAAATAATCGTAATAATAATAATAATGAGAAGAATTTAATTTTTTCCACACACAAATGCTAAGCGACAAAGTTTCGTAATGTTTAAGTAAACACAAAAGGGAGAAGAAAAAAAATTGCAGGTAAAAGATGTAATCGTATGTAAAATTCGTAAATGCCGTGATAAAGTTTAAAACGTAATTTAATCATTACGTTATCATCATCGTGATGCTTTTCATCGGTTTGAGGGTAGAAACTGCAAACTTTTAACAATCATATTAAAAGTTGCTTCTGTGTTGTGTGTTATTCAGCGAAAAAAGTTTGCAATGGCCGTATTCTTTTTTTCTTCCTCTCCTGCCTCAAGTGGAAACTTTTCGGGGGGTGTTTTTATCATGATAAATTGACTCGGAATTTATTTTTTACTAGTTTAAATTTGGCGAAAGTTTTATTTGAATTTTATTTCGTATTTTCCTTAGAACTAGACTTGAAGTGCACTTGAAGTGTCCAACGATTAAGATTCAAAGGGTGAATGAATTTATTTGATATTTTAAAATTTGTGCAAATTCTATTTAAATTTCATATCGAAATAATTGGTGTAATTGCAAGGATGGATACGTTTTTGTGGAATCAACATTTAAAGCTAGTAATTTAGTTGAAATGGCATTTTACGTCTAGTAATTAAGTCAATTAAGTTGATAACAGCTATCAATGTCATTTCAAACGATTAAATGCGCACTTGCGACGACGAATTTTTTTTTCAGAAATTCAAGCACACGCTTTTGAAATGAGCGTTTATGAGCGGCCGCAATCACATAAGCGTCAGATTACACGTGTGCCACGTGGCAGAACGTGTAACGTGTATTAATTAATGCATTACGTCCTTGTCTATCTCTCGACTATAAGCCAGCTCAGTACGTGCACTTGCGCCCCGCTGCCACCGCCGTCGCCTCACGTAAATGGCAAACACTCGAGTGCGGGTGTGCGGCGCGCGGCGCTGCCACCGACGGGATGAGTTGCACTGTTGGATTTTAAGCTATGATACACACGCGCACCTGCTTAGTATTTGTCTTCATCGCGTACGTGAACGCGCACAAAGCTATAAAGTTGCACGGTACGGGAATGCGTCCTGCGCACTGCTTTGTAATGTGTTAGTTTACCACCGCACAAAGCAGCAGTGGCGGCGGCGGCGTGCGCTTGCTCCGTTCGCTTTCCGAAATGATTTCAACTTAGAGACATAATTCATCCAGATGAGCCTGCGGCTGCGACTCGCAGCCAGTCAGACCGAATAAAATCTCTCCGAGTGCTGCCGCCAGCGCCGCCGCCAAGGTAATAAACGTACCTTCTCGTACGTACTCGAGGTTTCTGCACGCCTGAATTATTGTTGAATTATTTTGTTAGATGTATTAAGCGCGTGGAGCATGCCATGCGGTGGGCTATAAACTTTTTTCCTTAAAAACAAATGTACAAAGTAAATTGACTTTGAAAAATTAATATTTCTGTAAAGAGTTTCTGATCTCGCTCGAGAAAATAAGGTTTACTTTTTAATTTGGAAAGTGTAATCATTTTTTTTTTGATTTTGGTGTAATCTTTGATCTGATCAGGAATTTGTTGGGGGGGATTTTTATAAATCGCATTGTGAGGTCGCGGTGACTGTAGCAAGAATTGCACTCATCTTGCGTATTATCCTCATTGCATCCTTGACGTAATTCTTCCATCTTGCTCTATTGCGCTTTGAGAGCGCACGATGCTCGTGTCTGATTTTGACGAGCGATGTTCGGTTGGTGCACAAATGCACAACGCGAACAATGGCCATTATCACACCTGAATGCACACGGCATGTAACACCACCGCCACCGCTGCCGCCACGGTTGCTGCCGCCCCCTCAGAACGGCCCAAAACCGCACTTGGCTGACGCACCACCGACAGTCGGCTGCTCTCTTCTTGGGCTGCAGCTAACAAGAGCATCCCTCTCCGGAGGCATTCGCCATAATATGTAGGTCAAATGATGGATTTTATAATGCCGGAGGGCAAGCGGGGCGTTACATAATTTCGTGTTCTCTGCGCTATCTTGCCGGATTTTTCTGTGGGGTGGTTTTGCCCTCTTTGCGGTTCGGTTGCATCCTGCTGTAATAGTGCTCGTCGGGTGCAATTGATTATTCTAGTACGGCGCGCGCGTTCCGCCGTATCCTTTCTTTCTTCTTTCCGTTCGTGACGCGCACGGCCCGTGTCGTAACGAGGATAACGCTTTTTAATTTGCCACATTTCTCACATTTTCCTATCGTAGTGCATCACGCCTGCACTCAATGGTGCGCGCCGCCCCCACGTTGGATGATTATTATTTCAGGCGTCGTTGCAATATTTTTTCGGCGCAACGTGCATTTTTTCGAAAGACGTAAAAAATTGCAGCACATTGTTGACCCGCTTTTGACCGCACGTAAAAACATATTTCAAACGGATTTTGCGCCCTTTTGTTGCGCCTGACATGGTTTATAACAGTGCATTATGTGTTTATTACGAAAGCTGAAAAGTCTTGTATTTTATGATTATGCGCGCCTGGCCCATCGTTATTTGCGTCGTTAAAGAGTCATATTTTAGGATTTGCCATATTTGAAATTTAAATGTTAGCGATGATATAATATTCGAGATGGAAATAATTTCCAATACAATTAGTCGATTAAAAAATTCAATGTTTTCCGGTTTGCAATTTGGAGAGAATTGTTGATGACGATACAGCAATATATTTGGAAATTCAGATTTTTATTACCGTGAAAAACGGCCAACCGTATTTACATTTTTCACCGCCGCAATTTTTATTCGCATTTTTTTCGCACAAGGGTCAAAATAAATATTATTCCATGTTCGTCAATTTTCCAATTTTCTATTGCAAGTACGTTTTTATTTGTCCTGTGTATTTGTAATTCATAAATTGAAATAAATGGAAATGATATTATTTTCATTTAAATATTAAAGTTTTATACCAGCAATAAAAACGACAGCGGACAAAAGATAAGTTGACATTCAATTGCTGGTTTATTTCCTTAATTGGGAACTATTAATGTAATAAATTTACGCAAAGTTTCAGAGACATAGTTTAAATTGAAATTTGTTGACAATTTTCTGTTGGTAATCAGATTTATTTGGTCGCAAATTTGTGTATACAGTGGTACCTCGACATAGTGCCCTAACATACGAGATTTTCGAGATACAAGCAAGACTGGAGATACGAGGAATAGCACATTCGACTAAAACGCCTATTTTGTTTTTCAACTCGCTATATCTCAAAAACTGCCACACCAATTTTCACCTACCTTATTTAAATAATTAAATAATATTATAGAGTAATTACTGTTTTTATAATTATATATTAATCGAAATCAAAATTAATTAAAAACATTTAGAGAATAAAACCATTGTATTCAAAGGTATTAGGTTACAGAGCAAACTTCTATGAATTACTTGCTTTGCCACGCAAAAACTATGGACCTCAGAGAACTGGAACGGATTAATGGCATTTTAATTATGAACTATCAATGGGGAAACTTGCTTTGAGATACGAGTGATTTGAATAATGAGCAAAGTTTCCCAACTAATTAAACTTGTATGTCAAGGTACCACTGCAGTTTCAATCCATAGAATAGTTACTAATTTTATTTCGTCTATGAATTTTGATTTTTTTTAAATCGGCTGAGTAGTTATGGAGATATTAAGTAATGTCTGAAAAACGGGC
>JARJDV010000075.1:0-10419 GCA_030264675.1 Anaulacaspis nigra | reverse complement strand
GTGCGAGAGGTCCCGGGTTCAAATCCCGGACGAGCCCAAACGTCTTTTACCAATTTGCATACCAGTCTTAAATCACTAATGACCTCACTATAAACCGTCACCTCAATAATGTTCAGCAGCCTGCCTTCTCTTCCCTGTACGCATTTAACTGCGAGTTAAACATTTTTCATACTCATTAAACAATGGCTGCAAACGAGCACCATAATGCTAAGCATCCTTTCGCAAAATACTTGTCAAGTCGCAATACGAAATATCGCAAATAAATACAACATTGCTAATTGCATACTCAATGCGTGGAAATGCACTTGAACACGGCTTTATCTCGAATAATTATTGCCTTCCGCTGCCGTTCGCGTCTTGTCCTCTTTCGTTTTATTGCATTACGCAGCATCGTAATTATATGCTTTTGCGCCTGGCCAGCGCTATTGACCAGTAGCATCACCTCTTCGTCCTTTTCTGTCAGCGGAGTGCATGTGCAAACAGTTATTTTCGTTCGAGGCGAAACCGGCGAAAAAAGCAGTAGCCGTTCTTATGTACATAATCCGCGTTGGTCCTCGTGGCGGAATCGACGCGCACGACCAATAAAACAACAACCAGCAACGAGGAACGAACTGGTGATTTATTAAGGCGCATAAATATTCGCGACTTCCTCGTTGCGCTGTTGTTCCGACCGCAGCTGGCCGCGTGCTGCTGCATAAACGCGCGCTCTCCTCTTCTTCAAATCGTTCCCTGCAAATCACATGCGCACTAGCCACTCGGCAATTGTAGCACAATGGATAATTATGTTTATTACAGCTTAGAGGTGTGCTCGCATTGCATTCAACGATTATATTTGAACAAGAACAATTTCATTATTTTAAAGCCTTTGGAACAACTTCTCTCGAAATGGTGTAAATAGGAAATGCGTTCGTTGCTGTTAAGCAACGTTAAGTGATCCTAAGTTAATTGACTTGAAGCGAATGAGGCAAGAAATTATATTTGAGCGTTGGTGCAACACAAAGAGTTTGTTTAAGTGAAGAAGATGATGTATCAAAATGATTGGTAAACCACCGAGAATGCTTTGTTCCATTACATTCGCGGTGAGCAAAACGTGCACGCGCGTATATTATTAAGGCTCGCACTAACACCGACGCCGTGCATTATGCAATATTACGTAAAGGAAAGGGAAAGTAGACCGCGTCCCGCATTCGGAACCACGTTGTGCGATTGTGTGCGGTGTGTGCTTAGAGTAGACTCTCTTCCGGGCTGTGCTAGGTTAACTGCTCAACACGGCTCAGACTGTGCAGGCGTGCTATAAAATACCGGGTGAAATAAATTAACAACTTGATAAACAAACACGAAATCACAACTACATCTCATAATCTAAGTTAATCCAGCTTCAACTTTAATAGACCATCAATGACCTAACTCCCTCTTATCAGCTAAGCACTGAAACATACAAATTTTAGTCAAATGAGCTTGAATTGCGATTTGCGACTTCGCTTAGTACACTAATGAAAAGGTAGGAATAGTGAACCAACATGACCTACAATATCCGTGCGAAAAGAGCACGCCACATAATCGTAATTATAATAAGCGAATGTTGTTATAATACTTATTATTCCCGCATGCTCGCGAGCAGCTTTAATTCACTACATCGTATGCGCAGCGCGTTCGTTCTCTTTAGCTCCAACAACTTGTTGCTGTAATATTTGTTATAGCATTGTCTAGTTATGTTATGTTCTATTGCTGTCTATATCTACGTACGCTGCATACTTATTAGACAATTTGCTTTGCATAGGAAACTTAATCGCCTGCCGTTCCCATCAAATTAAGTGCCAATGCTTAATGATGTTATTTGTTCTTCTTTTTAAATCTAACCTACTTCTGCCTAATCACTTTTGAGGTTATGTTAATTTACCAACGAGATGATTGAGATCGTTCGAAATGCTCGAAAACAAGTGAAGTATTCGTTAAGGAATGCTTGTGCCTTATAGAAATGCACGCTTTGTCGTTTCCTGTTTGGAGTTTTAAGTAAAGAGGCATCATCGTCGTTGAGAGCCACCTTAGTGATATGCTCATAGTCATGTACAAACGTGGTTGAACTTTATGCGCCTCAAACACTTATTTCATATTCATACAGGCGCATACAGTATGTTCTTCTTTCGTTACTGCGTTGTTCCGAGGGCAAGAGATAGCATCAAGTACGGATAAGAATGCTCATTACCCACGCAATGTATGTACGGATGATATGAATTCCACATATTACATATTAGTTTCGTGCCTAGTTGGATGCGATTTTAGCGATGCAACGTCTTACAAGCCATTTGAATATACGCAGCGCATGACAAACACATACAAATGTTGATAGAGATAATATTATAGAAATAAGTATGCATGAACTGTACCTGTATACTGCTAATTCGTAGAAGAACCCATTCTAATGATGCTCCCCACTGCAACATTCACTCACATAGTTCCATTGTTCTTTCCACCGAATGTGTGCTGAAATAGTAATAAAGCACACTCGTACGCGTTCTTTGGCTGCTCTTCTAGGACGAGTACTCACCAGCAAATTGGAAGATGTTATCCATACCTACACACAATGCACTATTCACACGCGTCACTTAATTCGTGCTTGATAATAGATTATCGCTTCATTTCTAAATATACATACTAATTTCAAGCAGATTTATTGATAACTGATCGACCCGCACTAAGCACTACACTAACTGAATCGCAAGTTCAACGAGGTTAAAACTCACTAATCAGCTGATTTTTATTAATTTGTGATGTTGGCACAACTGATGCATTGGTGCATGATGGGAAATAACACCACTAACCTACGTGTTCTTACAAACAGCTGGCTATTGTTGCGCAGGGTGTTAAAATTTTATGATCTGTATTGTTCTTATTCGACTTCCTGAATGTTTAAGTTGCATTGCAATTGCAATTGCAAACAAGGAAACCGATTTGCTACAAGGTCGGTCGACTATAGTATAATTTACAATTTTTTGTTTCTGGCGGTATTGTAAAGACAATGCATCGTATTATTGAAGATTTTGAATTATGCAGATAGAACATTAGGAGTCGTTAATGTTCTTAATTCGTTAATAGTACTTGAATCAATAAAATGCCCATGGTTCATTACTTTATCAGGAGCGAATAATCCATCCGACGACTGTTTCAATCGGAAGTCATTGACTATTAAATGTATAAGGGTACCCTCAGGTTTTAGTTGGTTCTACTTCTTATGAATAAAACATATTATCAGCATGCGTCGCGGTGCGTTATCAGCTAACAGCCAAATAGTGTATTCATCATATATGAAGTGCACGCGCCTGATATCCAATTGGATATCAGGCTTATTTAAATTGCTCCAACTCTTCAATAAGGGTCAATAAATGAACGTGTTTGCTTGCTGATAACTTGCACTAATTCACAGGAAGTAAATATGTACAATTCTGACAATAAGAATTAGATTCATAAAGCATTATACTTATTCTAGAAAAGTCTTACTTAAGATAATGAATTATAAATGACCAGTAGAATGACTAGATATTAAGTGACATTTCGTCTGCATTTCAGTACAAATTGTTGAAGCAGAATAAATCATCATAAGGTGCAGAATCGCATGATGCTTTACTCTGATTGGATGTTTCATGAAACGTGTAATCCTGAAATGAACAAATTATGCAAGTGGAACTATGAAAAGTTGTATAGGTTAAGACATACGTGTTGATAGTTGTAATTACAATCATTGAGTAGTTGCTGTAACTTCTCAATGTAATCAATGGCATATTGAAGAGTCTTCACCTTACTGACACGTTTGCCCCTAAACATTAAATCGTGTTGAATTACACTCCAAAACAACAATTGATTTCATTAAGTATTTTCTTCACCTGTCATATGGACAGACATTTGAGCGATTTCTTTATCGCTTCTCATGTTTCTCTTTCGCAGGAGCACCCACAACTTACCTGTGATTTTCGAATGGCACCGCTTTTCGTAAACGGACAAACGCACTGTTGACTGCTTGCACGCGGCGGCGTTCGCGTGCATTACGCTTCGCCACCACTTGGGGTGGTTTGTTGCGGTGCGGCACGTGAATATACTTGCCGAGTTTCTTCTCTTTGCGTGAAGTTGCGTTCAGACCGCAAGAATTTTTGTTGTTTTCGCGCAATGGCTTTGGCGCATCTGTAATCGGATAAGACATGTCAAAGTTGTGTCCTTCTTCGTAGAAAAACTCTGAATGTTGGAGTGACATTTCGCAACAACTATGAAAGAACTCGCGCGCGCACACAGAGAGCGAAAAAAAGGACGAAAAGTTGACAAAGACTGCGTGTTATTTGATATCTATCGTTAATGCTGTTGTTCGTTTAAGCGGTTTGCGCTGACTGAATGCATGTTTATTCATTATCAGTAAGTTTCGCTGAAGAACTCAAGAACTCGGCGAATACATTTTCGGGACGCCCGCATGCACCTGGAATAGGTGGAGTTTAAAATTAAAAAGAGGTCTGGCGCGTGGTCATCAACTTTTTTCAGCTGCCTCGCGCACACTTGCGTTAAGACGCAAGTTTTACCTGGCGAACTCGCAATTACTTCCTATATCATTTTTGCATATAAAATAATATTCGCAGTGTTTTTTTGGTCTAATTTTACTATTAGCAATAATTGTTAATTGCATTACACATTCATGATATTTGCAATTTGAAAGCATTCTGTACAGTTGCAAGGATAATGCCCATGTTGATCATAATAAAATAATCGTTTAGTCATCATATCTGAACAGATGTTTGAACATCTTTATGATCATATCTAATGGATGGTCAAGCTTTAAAAACTATAATTTTCCTGCACTACCACACCTGGTCAATGATTTTACACAATTTTGAATCCTATAAGAAACACTAGTGCCATCTCATAGAAACGGTAGCTGGTTTGTACACGTGTAGGAACTGTTCGAGCCGTACTCATCATCTTTAACCTCATTTAGTCTTTTTATAGGTGTAAGGTGTTGTGGTGAATTTCTAAGGATATCATTATTACGAATAATTAATTAATCTTTATACAATTACGTCACAGTAATGGTAAGTGCATTTATTTTATTTTGATTCAAACGGCTTGCTGATTGTTGTCATGCTGTGATGGGTTGTCGAATTTTCATCTGATGCAATATGCTGCACAATTAACTTTTCATTAACACTTTGAAGGCGGCAACTGAAAGGAAGGGAACTTTTAAAGTTGAGTTTCTGCAGAAGATTGAGGAAGAGATACAAGAGAAATGGGCTAAAGAGAAGATTTATGAACAGAATGCACCTGATAAACCAAAGCAGTCCAATGAGGAAAAGTTCTTGTGTACATTTCCTTTTCCTTATATGAACGGCCGATTACATTTGGGTCATACATTTTCACTATCAAAATGTGAATTTGCTGTTCGCTATCAGCGCTTGTTAGGAAAGAATGTGCTGTTCCCTTTTGGCTTCCACTGTACTGGAATGCCAATCAAGGCATGTGCTGACAAACTGAAAAGGGAAATGGAGCTATATGGGAATCCACCTAACTTTCCAAATGACCAAGAAGATTCCGCCAAGGTTGAGGTGGTTGATGATATAGTACCCAAGGATAAGAGCAAAGGCAAGAAAAGTAAAGCTGTTGCAAAGGCTGGTGGTGCAAAATACCAATGGCAAATTATGCAAAGTCTGGGGATGAAAGATGAGGAGATTGCTAAGTTTGCAGATGCAAATTACTGGCTTGATTATTTTCCCCCACTGGCTGTGAAAGATCTCAATAGCATTGGCATTCATGTTGATTGGAGGAGAACTTTTATTACAACTGATGCCAATCCATTCTTTGATTCATTTGTTCAATGGCAGTTTATGCGATTAAAGGAGAGAAATAAGGTATGGATATTGCTTTGTTAGCAGGCAGTAACTTCTAAATTTCTATTCATAGGTCCAATATGGAAAGCGTTATACAATTTACTCACCTAAAGATGGACAACCTTGTATGGATCATGACCGTTCATCGGGCGAAGGCGTAGGTCCACAAGAGTATACACTAATCAAAATGGGCTTGCTGCAACCATATCCTAAGAAGTTGGCAAACATCCAAAAGAAGATATTTTTGGTAGCTGCCACTTTACGACCTGAAACCATGTATGGTCAAACGAATTGTTGGATACGACCAGATATGCGTTATATTGCATTCGAAACTAAGAACAATGAAATATTCATTTGCACGGAGCGTTCAGCTCGAAATATGTCCTATCAGGAATTTACGCAGAAAGCAGGAGAATACAAAATTATTGTTGAATTACTAGGTGAGGATTTATTGGGATGTGCGCTGAAGGCTCCTATGACATCATATGATAAAATTTATGCATTGCCTATGCTCACTATCAAAGAAGACAAAGGTACTGGAGTAGTTACTAGCGTGCCATCTGATTCACCAGACGATTACGCTGCTCTCGTGGACCTGCAAAAGAAACAACCATTCAGGGAAAAGTATTCATTACGTGATGATATGGTTTTGCCATATACACCTATACCAATTATTGAAGTTCCTGAATTTGGTAGCTTATCGGCGGTAACCGTTTATGACAAATTGAAGATTCAAAGTCAAAATGATAAAGTCAAATTGCTTGAAGCCAAAGAGATGGTTTACTTAAAAGGGTTCTATGATGGGGTAATGTTAGTTGGTGAACATAAGGGTAAAAAGATTCAGGAGGTAAAGAAACATCTCCAGAAAACTCTTCTTGACCGCAACGAGGCCGTCATCTATTACGAACCTGAAAAAATTATAATTTCGCGGTCAGCGGATGAGTGCGTTGTAGCTTTATGCGATCAATGGTATTTGGATTACGGCGAAGATGTCTGGAAAGTTCAAGCGGAAAAATGCTTAGCGAATATGAATTGCTATCATGACGAAGTCAGGAAAAACTTTATCGCATCTTTAGATTGGTTACATGAACATGCATGTTCTCGCACTTATGGCCTGGGTACTAAATTACCCTGGGATAAGCAATGGCTCATTGAATCATTATCCGATTCAACTATATACATGGCTTATTATACGATCGCTCATTTCATACAAGGAAATTCATTTAAAGCTGATCGACCAAATATGCTGAACATCACGGCTGCTGATATGACTCCCCAAGTATGGGATTATATATTTTTCAAAGATAAGCCGTATCCGAAGTGCAACATTACCAAAGATAAACTTGACAAAATGCGTAAAGAATTTGAGTATTGGTATCCGGTGGATTTGCGTGTTTCCGGAAAAGACTTGGTACAAAATCACTTGACGTATTTCCTGTACAATCACTGCGCGATTTGGCCGAATGATGAAGCTAAATGGCCAAAAGGAGTACGTGCCAATGGTCACTTACTTCTCAATTCCGCGAAAATGTCGAAATCAGAAGGGAATTTCTTAACACTTCATGAAGCAGTGCAAAAGTTTAGTGCAGATGGCATGCGTTTATGTTTAGCAGATGCCGGAGATTCCGTTGAAGACGCGAATTTTGTAGAAAGTATGGCTGATGCGGGGATTCTGCGATTATATACTTTCATTGAATGGGTGAAAGAGATCTTGGCAAGCAAAGCGTCGTACAGAAAGGGCCCAATTAATACATTTAATGATCAAGTATTTCAAAGTGAAATATACCTGAAGATCAAAGAAACGGGAGAATTCTACAACAAAATGCTTTTTAAAGAAGCGCTGCGTACAGGTTTCTTTGAATTACAAGCAACGCGCGATAAATATATTAATTTAACTATTCTGGATGGCATTCATCACGATTTAATTCTGCAATTTATTGAAACCCAAGCAATCCTTCTATCGCCAATTTGTCCTCATGTTGCCGAACATGTTTGGTCACTATTGGGTAAATCTGGAAGTATCGTTAATGCAAAATGGCCTAGTGTTGGCCTGATTGATGAAATTAAGATAAAGTCATCTGAATATCTTATGGAAGCAGCGCATTCCTTCAGAATATATCAGAAGACATACATGCAGGGTCAAGGCAAATCAAAACAAGCTGGCACGACGCCTGTTGAAAAACCTAATTTAGTCGAAATTTGGGTTGCTAAAACTTTTCCTCAGTGGCAAAATTGCATTCTATCTACATTAAAACAACTTCATTCAGAAAACAAAGGCGTTCTTCCGGATAATAAGCAGTTGTCAACAATCCTAACAAAGAAGGAGGAATTGAAGAAATATATGAAGAAAGTTATGCCGTTTGTACAGGCTACTAGAGAAAAAGTTGCCATTCATGGTGTCAAAGCATTAGCTCTAACTTTAGAATTTGATGAAATGACTGTTTTAAAGAATAATGTTATTTATTTAGCTAATACTTTAGATGTTGACGAAGTTGTGGTACGAGGTACTGATGAGTCTGATGCTACCGAAAAGATGAAAGAATGTTGTCCGGGACAACCTTTCGTTATTTTTTCGACGAAGCCTGGAGTGAAAATACAGCTTATTAATCCAGAACCACACAATGGTTTGTTTTCTCATTGGGTGAAAGTTTCACCTGGTGATGGAGTCGACAAATTGAGAGCGAAACTGGTGAAGGAGATTAAAGCACTTAAAGGTAAATATTTTTTATTTGAATTGTAGCTCAAATTCCTACATATGCATTTTCTTAATTTACAGAAACGTCAAATATTAAATTTTGGCGCCATGAAGATACGGTGAAAGGTCCCTTAAGCATTCCGCAACTCGATTCACCATTGAAAAATAAAGTTGAAATAACGTCAAGTGCGCAATTTAAAGTTGATATTAATGCCAATAAAGTCTCCATACAGGAAAACGGTAAAATATTAGAGTTGGGCAAAGAATTATTTTATATTGTACAAGCATGAATGTAATATGGCTTTATAAGAAAATAAATATTGATTGCGTCTATATTTGTTTAATTACTGTAATAATTGTAATTTGTTATAACTATTATTACTGGTGATTTGATTATATGTATATTTGCTTAAAAAGTGAACTTAAAAATACGCTGCGGACAGGATTCGAACCTGTGCGGGTAGAACCCAATGGATTTCAAGTCCATCTCCTTAACCACTCGGACACCGCAGCTTGGCGGGTACGTTAAAAATGTTACTTACAATGTCAATTTCGTTACTTTACTTCGATAATAATTTAATATTGTTATTAATTAATTTGATTTTTTATAATTAAGAGATATAACTACTGTTGAATGCGTGGTATTATAAAAGTTGACTGTATATTTGTAGTCTAAATATTTAAATTTATTAGATTATTACAGTGATTAAATATACAAGATTTAAAAGAAATTTACATATCTTAGAAAAATGCAAATATAATATGTACATAAAATTAAAGCAAGTTATTCTATTAGGATTCCATCATAGCAACTTTTTGTTTTTCCGACTGGCGTGACTTTTTAAGTTCTACATCTGTTTCAGGCACATCAGGCAGTGCAAGATCCTCATTTTCTAAATCACTACTTGCAGGAATTTCATGTTCTTCCACAGGCAACTCTTTTATTTCCTCATCCACAAGGGCATTGAGCTCTTCCAGCACAGCATCCTCATCTTCTGCTGTGAGAACTCCAGATAAGAGATCATTGATTTCTTGTTGTTTGTCATAAGCTTCCTTGGTTTCATCTAATATTCTCTCAATGTCTTCAATGTTTAATGCATTGTTTATATCTGTAAGTGCCTTATTTCCAGTTTTAAGTCCTTCAACTACTTGCACTTCTATTTGTGCAAATTCTATATCAGAAGCTAGCTGTTCCAAATTATGAAGTTGTTTATCAGTTTGTGAAAGCAATGTCTCTTGATATCTCTTCTTTCTTAGTAGAAGAAGGGCACGTCTAGAAAACAAGGTTAGGTTATTTTCTGTGAGCAAAATTGTCTTTACATACTCTTTTCGCCCTTGCGACACTAATGACTTGGCCAAATTTCGATCTTTCTCTAAAGAAGTTTCGATTCGCCTTTGATACTGACGTAGTTTGTCTCGTTGTTGTTTTAATTGCTTAAAGAGTGTTTATTGTGGATGTGGCTTAATGTTTACATTATGAACATACCAATATTGCTTTATCCTGATCAGTAATTTTACTAACATTCTTCGTTTTCCTACCGAACAAGTTTCCCATGGTTTTGGTTTAAAACTATTATTTACAATATCTTCACGACATGTACTTATTTATGTTGTGATTCAGCTGTGTTCACAACCACTTATACCTTTCACTGCTTCATATATGTTCAATCCAATGTATATTTTAATAAAAAAAATTTTAATACAATTTACGATTAATATAGGTTACATAAGTATGATATTTTAAAATAATTAATTGAACTAATAACTTCCAAATTATAAAATATTATTAAATCATTATTTATAACGTAACACTTATCATAATACGACTGGCAAAGTCTTGTGTCAGCATCGGTGGTTCAGTGG